>QXVZ01010962.1:0-10312 GCA_008931825.1 Phallusia fumigata | reverse complement strand
CGCAGTTAAAACGCGTATCCTTAATGGGCCTCAAACTCGCTCACTCAGTTGATGTTATTCTTGTTGTCGAATGTGCAGTACGCAATCGTACGCAAGATAGAATGAATTCGAAATGCAGACGATACAGACGTCGGGAGGAGACGAAAACACACGTAGGACACGTGTACCCTTAGAACACGAGGACACGGTTTCTACACAGAAGGCAATGTGTCAAACAAATACACTTCACACGTAGTAAATTACAGCATAAGGCTCAAAAACTATTTGGGAACCGGGAAACCTCTGGACCACAAAGACGGTCCAAGCAGTTACTGTCGCACGCCTAAACGAAACAAGCAACATACAAAACAATGCGCCACTATGACGTAACACACACAATGCTTACCGATAACTTGGGCGACAGAAGATTGAATACACCACGCTTCACGTGTGTATAAATGCAAGAGAGACACTTTGAGTACAAAGGCAGCGTCAACACCGTGTGCAGACTTAATCACATAAACAAGGGCAGCTATATACTGTTCAGCGAACTGACTTCTAAGTCATCGCAGTTAACTTTGCCAAAGTTACAATTTACACATTTCGGTTATTTGGTACNCATCGCAGTTAACTTTGCCAAAGTTACAATTTGCACATTTCGGTTATTTGGTACTTCAGTCGTGACACACATATGCACAAAGAGACTCACCAGAAAATGTTCGCTCGCCACACAAAAAAACGCTTTGCAGATTCAAAATGACGTAACACTGCGCTCCACAGTTGTCAGACACAAAAAGGACAAAACCACGTTGCGTTATCACTTAAAAATTGGTCTCTTATTATTACGTCACAGACCGTATGAGATTGCACCACACATTAGTGTAGAGAAAAAAGGTGCATTCATAGAAATCAGCAATTACTGGCAAACAAGATGTAACAAAAATATTGAAAGTCCCATCAATAATTTCAATGGACTTCACACAAGTTGGGTGATGAACAAGAAAAAAAGAAATATTATAATTTGTTCTGAAACTCCTAAACACACTCTTAATATTGCAAAGTATATCGTATCCAAATATATACAAAAGGTAAAATATTTTTGGTTACGGAAATAATGCACGAAAAATATTCCTCAAAAGCTCAAAATCTGCTGATTCATACTGTTAAGGTGAATCGGCGTAGAATTTGTTGAGTCACTGTTTTTGTCGCCGCGTCATTATTTGAAGATTAAGTTGACAATAATATTACGAAAGGCGGACAAACTTTGCAAAAGAGATGGATCATCGTTTAAACCAAGGAAGCATTCCCTGTAAGACTAAAAAATGGAGTTATGAGACTGCTAATGCTTAATAGAAAATAAAATTTCAGTAAAACATTTACAAAAATTTGCTTCTAATTGGTGTAGCGGTTATGAATTATTGAGAGTCAGTTATATCAAGTAGTCGGCTGGTTCGAATTTGGTCTTATTTTGTAGCTGTGATGTAACTAAAACATGGTTTCTAGTTAACGTTGGAAGAACAATATGTTAAATATTGGGTTATTATGTGCTATGTGGGTTTGGCTATTGAGGTCAGGGCAGTGGGATTAGTAAAAATTGAAGTTTTACAAAAATGCAGATGCAAGCGAAGTTCCATAATATCACAAATCCCTTATTATTTGAAAGTTTGGTGGTAAATCATATGTTTTGATGCCAAAGTTGAACAGCAATACTGAATCCAAAGAAAGAATCCTAGCCATTTGGTTTTGTTGTGCATTTTGAATTACATTTCACAAACATTATCAGGTTATCAAAGTTTTTCAAAACAAGGTGAAATACACACTGTTAATTTCATATCAATAAAAAACAATAAAAATGTGGCCGTCAAGAAGAAGACATCGTCGACAGCCCAACATGGGTCTCATGTTATTGCTCCTCCAGTTATGCCAAGCTGGGTTCGATACCATTCCTCCTGTCACCCTTGGAACTATAGCTCTTAATGTGGGGATGTACTTGGGAATAATCCATGAGTTTTTTCGCAAACGTGTGCCGCATGCTATGGACGTCTGCGTCGGAGTTGTGCAAGTTTGGCAACGACAAGATTATTGGTGAAAAATTAAAATGGAAATTTGCAACTTCTGCATGTTTATTTTTTGTTTTACAAAATAAATCATTTCCTAAATTTAGGTGATTTTGTTATCCTATAATATGAAATTTGTTGTTTTTAATGGAAACAAATATGGTGGTGTTTTGCTTTATTTACTATGGATATTAAATATTTTTAAGCTGATATTCTTTAAAGCAGCTCATTTTTAAATCTCTTCCTTTTTTGAATCTTAGTTGAATCTTTTTTAAGATCTACAAAACTGTTACAAGATCAGTTTTTTAAAAGTTTTATTTTGCCATGTCAAGGTTTTTTCTTTTTATGTACATGGCTCTTACAGTGAGCAACTTAACTTAGATATGAAGCAAAACTATAACATTGCATTCACATGATCTGTAGACTTTGCAACTGACTATCCATGAAAAAACATTTGGAAATGCTTCATGGCCCTTCAGAAAGAACTTAGCGGCCCACTGGTTGTGATGTAATTTAACTGCAGCGACTTGAGTCAAATTATGCTACATCAGTGTTTCTCGAACTGGTTTTACCCGACAATTTTGGAAAAGTTGGCTGGACTGTTGATCGACTGACAGTTAGAATTTAACAAAGGCGCTTAATATCAAAGTTGTATTTATCGATACAAAAAACAAAGAGAAATATATTGCCAGACATCCTAGTAAAACTACATACCAGGGCATTGCTACTCACTGTTTAATAACCACAGTCATACCATTATATTTCACTATGTTTAAGCAGTTTTTTTATGTTTAGGAGGGTAATAGAGGCCACATTTTCGCACTCTGACGACTGGCATCTCTACTACAACATGGTATCATTTCTATGGAAAGGACGAACGCTTGAATCCAGAATTGGGTCGAGACAGTTTCTTTATATGCTGGCGGTGTTTAGTATTCTCGTCAACGTTGTTATGTTGTATTTGAATTATGCTGCAGCGATGTTTTTTGCCGATTCTTCATACCTAAGCCAGTGTGCTGTTGGATTTTCAGGTATATAAAGTTTTATTCTAAACTTCAAGTTTACATACGTTATCAAATATGATAATCACTGCTATTAAGCATAGCATAAAATTCAATCTTTTTTTATTTCTATGTTTCTGTTTAACATAAGTTTGTTCCCCTGTCTTGGTCAAGAAAGAGCTGTTTAAATTTCTTCAAATTTTCACACATGATAGATGGGTATCTAATGTTATGCGCAGACTGATTATACCCCAGTTCACCCATTGGTTGACCCACCGGCCCCCAAAATGTAAAATTTTGAAACAGCAACTGTCAAAGTAAGTCTCCTAGAAGTTTCCTGTTTTGACAATTGATACAATGCAAAGTATTTTGTGACGTTAGGTTGAATTTACTCATTTTGAACAAAAATAGGAATCTTTAGATGGCTGAGAAGTTATGACGACTGCCTTGTGCTTACAAGGTTGTTGGTTCTAATCCCGTCTCGATCTCTTGTGTGGCCTTACCATGACTTGTAAAACAATGTTTTGAGTTAAGTTGGGTGAATACATATTTCACTTGGTGATAAAAACATAACAATGCAAAGCATTAAAAACAATCACCAAGCCAGGAATCCCTGTGCAATGTTAGGGCTAAAAAAGTGAAGGACATAATTAGTAGATCAAGGTTGAATGGACCATTATTAAGCAGTATGACAAAATACCATCTTCTTTTACTTTAGGTGTTGTTTTTGCGGTCAAAGTTGTTACGACGCAAATGATGCCTCGTGGAACAAGTCTGATAATGGGATTTATACCTGTCAATTCTAGACTGTCTTGCTGGTTTGAACTTGTGCTGATACAGGTTTGAAAATGTTATCAATCTATTACAAATTTCGATTTTATGCATTTGTTAACAATTTAGTTTAAGTTTTTCTAAATTTACCTAGTTCTTGTGCTTTTGTAATAAAATCCTAATGAAATTGGAAAAACCAAGTTTGTTCTCTGTAGGATTTTTTATCTATTATGAATTGCATACAGTTAGTTATCGCTTAAATCTGTAAAAAAATTCTGTTTTATTTTTTAGCAATGGGCCACATCCCTTTCGACATTAAACATGTTTTTTATTTCCATTTAACTACAGTTTTGCAGCAGTTTTTTTGTAAACTCACCTAATTTTGTGACGTTGATTTCCTTTGGTTTCCCTAAAATCAAGAAATGAAATCTATTTTTCTTGATTCCACATATTTTCTGTGATTCGTACATGACAACAGATTTTAATATCGTATTTCACCTTTTTTTAAAAAACAGCTTTTACTGGAGTTACAAGCATGTCCTTTGGATTGTAAAAAGTAAATATTTTTTTTTCACTGGAAAACTAGTGTAGATTCAAAATGTAATTTTTACAACCTTTGGCAAAATTTTTTGGTTCCAACAAGTTGATATTTGCCACACAAATATTGTCAATTTCGATGTATTTATATATTGAACCAAAAACCCATTTTTTGACAATCAGGTGTTGGTACCGAATGCATCGTTCACTGGACATTTAGCTGGAATCCTGGTCGGGCTAGCCTATGTGAAAGGACCACTCAAATCACTTATGAATTGGCCATTCAATGATTTCGGTAAGTTTCCTAATTGATTAATTCATTTGCAGCTGAAAAAAAAACAATCAGGACAAACGGAACTTTCCAAGCAGTTATTCTTAATCTTTTTCCCTTTTTTTCCATTTCTATCCAGACCAATTCCATTCACTGCAGTTCACCAAAATCTAATTTATCTATCTACCATATTTTGTTTAATGGTTATATGACCGATGAAAAATACAATAAAAAATACTCAATATATAGAGTTTTTATCAGCCAGTTACCCACCTGCTACCCTGTTATTGTCCGCATGTGGGGAATTCCCACAAGGTTAAGTACCACTGTTCCAAAGGTTTATAATACACTGGAACCATTAACAAACCATTGTTATGTGTTATGTAAAATACCTGAAGACTTGAATAACGTAAAATCATTTGTTATGCATATTTTAGTGAATTGTATGACAACAAAGAATTTTCACCATGTTAGACTTTTTCAAACCAAAATCAAGATATGGTCACAGCTAATTTTACCGTAAACTGTTGACATAATTAATAATTTGGACCATTAAACTGTATATTTTTGATAATTAATAACTGTTGCATAATGTGCAGGTCGATCTTTCACGTCAAGGTCAGGTCCTTCATATACATACCACAGCGCCTCTAGCGGTCATAATACAATGCCAAAGTAAGTGAAAGGACGTTCGTCTCAAACAGCGTGTTCCAAATATGAGTTCATTTATTGGCCTGTGAATCGTAACTGCTTTTTTTGTCTGATATCCACGATTTGTTTTTCATACTATTGTAAAGAACAAATGGCACGAAACGTTGTAAATACATAACAATGACCTGTTCAACAAAAAACTATGTACCTTTGAATTTTGGTTATTGGATAGCTTAGTATTTAATTGTTATCATTTCTTCAAACACTGGCACATGAAATAAACAAACAGGAAATTTTTTTAATGTATTTTTGCAGTGAAGGGGGAGGTGAAAGAAGGTACAACTCTTACACTGGTGGACTCAATGAACAGCAGCAAATGGAACATGCTATGGCAGAAAGTTTGCAAAGCCAACCAAATAGAGGTAACTGTTTACATTATTTTTATCCTAATGGGCCACATTACACAATTATAATACATTCTAATAACACTTGAAACAGCAATTTTGCACAACTATTACATTAATTTTTTGCCATTAATCATGGCAGGTAAATTAACGCCGCTTTTCTAAGTCATTCTTGATAATGACAACAGTGTTTATAATGTAGAAAACACAACTGGATTGTATTATCTATTGTCACTATTTAAAACAGTGACTTGTTTACTTTAGTATATTAATTCTTAGTTGTTTCTCTTTGTAACCAATTATAGAACACAATAAAGCAAAAATATGTGAAAAAAATTTCGTCAAAAATAATTTTAGCAGCAGTAATCAGTTGTTACAAATAATAATAAAAAAGCGCAGCAAACGGTTTGAAAAAATTGCCCCAGTAATCTTACTAACTTCTTTAATGTCCAGGTCAAAATCGACTCTATCCAGATCTAAGTGAGGAAATTAATCCATCAGCTCCAACACAAGACCAGTTCCTACCCCCAGCTTATGGTAAACTATCTTAACTTTTCACTTTTAGACTTGTTTTATGTTCCTGAAACATGAGCGACAGGGCTGGGATTTGAACCAATAACCTTTGAGTGCAGGGCGGTTGCATTAACCGCTTAGTCATTTGTGGGATGTCTATTTAACATTTTTTCTTGGTGGACGGAAGAGTGCCTGAATGCATTACATTCATAATGAGTCCACCATCAAACTACCTGGCTCGTTGGAGTTTCGTTTTCATGTAAAATTTTCAATTCTTAGTGGCTTTATTTTGGTCATCCCATGGGGTTCACTGGGTTGGAGCAATGTCCCTTAAGTTTCATGCGCAGGGAAACATAAGACAGGATTAGAACCTATAACTTGCAAGCACCAACCAATCTTGTCTGTTTTTTTTATCCACGTCAAGATTAAAAATGGGACTGATAACAAAAATAGCATTAAGGTGAAGAAGTTTCAGCAAACAAACTGTAGACTTTCTATGAGCCGAAGTTGATTACTGGTATATATTTGAGCCACAAATACGACAAACCCCTTATGTATCACTGTACGCCAGGCCTACAAGAGGAAGTTTTGTTCAATCAGACACCAATTTCTGAGCTTTCACTTCGTCAAGGTGTAAAATTGTTTATGCAAAGTTGGTGACTTTAATTTGATGCAACGGCTGGGTTTTGTTTGTTTTATTTTATCCTCAGTGAGCGGAAGAACGCTTAATCATGTGTTGAGCTACCTGCCTCATTGCAGTTATGTTGGTACATTTTTTAATTGATTTTTTTTTATTTTTCGCAGATGGTGACTTAAATTTGGGTCAACTCATCAGGTTTCACTGGGATAGACTAAGGCTGCTTCAATTTTTTTGCTTAGAAAAACACAAAATCGGAAAAAAAAATAAATGACATTTTATTATCTGTTGCTCTTTTATTTCTAGGCTGGAATTTACCAGAAAACAACCATGAACCCCAAAATGATAACACACAACCTAATCAACCTCCATATCCTCCAGCCTTCGATCAAGATGAACTACGACGCAGACGACTGGACCATTACAATCTCAGAGCGTCAAATAGACGTTAATATGTCAATTTGGACATGATGTAAATGTCTTGCCATTTTTTACCAACAATATATCTGTTGTACATGATGTTGCAACCAGTAATGTTCGGTCAAGTGCGACAACTTTAAGTTATCAGTGAAGTTTGTTGATTTTAATCTGGGCTTTTTAAATCCAATTCTTTAAACCATTGACAGCACTTAATTATCTTTCTTGCAAGGGCATTATGTGACCCTTTGGTTGACGTCGACCAGTCCACTTAAGCTAATTTGGAATTACAAAATATAAAAATATTTGATTGAATAAATCATATTTTTTGTAGGACATATACTCTTCCTAGCTTGTCAAAACAATGCTATTCACTGCCTTGATTGAAGAAAAACAATTATTATGTACAAAACTAAATCAAGCTTTTTCAAATTTTTTTTAAATTTTACCCAAAAAATGTTCTTGAAAAAAGTACTGGCACTTTTACTCTAAAACTAGCAAAAATAGCAAGTTTTTCTCTTCTATTATCGATGGCGATAACCACTAATATGTAACAACGGTAATGGTTTTGATTAAAATGATATGAACAAATTACTACATTGAACTGTTTTGTTATTCATATTGGCCAATGAACTTGTAGAAGTTTTTTCATCGACAGTAAAAGTTGTTACTTGTTGATAATTCTCTTCAGAATATGATTGAGCTGTTTTTAAGTAAGCGGTATTTCCATTTTTGGCAACTTTTTAAAATCTGGTAAATTTAGACTTTATAAAGCGTACATACCAACCAAATTCACACATACAACTATCTTTCATACAAACATTTCTATCTTTTAGCTGTTGTTCAGATAAAGTAACAGTTTTTTTCCAATTTGTGTAAATTTACCATTTGTAAAAATTTGTGTGAATATCGCCATTGTAAACATTTTCTTAGTTTTTACGTTTGGTAGTATGAATATTTTGCACTGTACTATTACCGCCTGTATTTTTCAAATGTGCAATTTCTTTTCTAAAATTTTCAATGTATTCAAGAAGTTTAGGGTGGAAATAGAGGGGTAGGTACTAGATAGCATGCACCGTTGAAAAATGTTCCTTTTTAAAGAATCAATATTTTTGAATATCTTTCTGTGGTTTTTGATCCTGTTATAGAGAAAATGATTGTAAGAACAACCCCCATCTCTAAGGGGGTAACTTCACACATAACCCTGGTGCCCCCACACCGATTTGTGTCTACTAAATGGCTTACAATTACGGCTATCGGAACTTTGATTATAAGAGACCTTAATGTCGTTAAAATCGGCACTAAATCAAATGCCTTTAAAAGACAACCCTTTGTATGTTCCGCACTGCCCTCAGAAGCTAATAAATTTTGTTTACAAACTGTGTGGAATTGGTATTCAGAAGAGACCTTATATTTACACATAAGGTTGCCAAGATGGCCCAGTGCTCGCAAGGTTGTGGGTTCTAATCCTGTCTTGGTCACTTGTGTTTTCCTGAGCAGGGTTGACTCAAATTCCAGTCACCAAAATCTAAAAAAACGATCCAACGGAACTGCAATGAGGCAGGTAGCTCGGCGGTGGACTCATTTTGAGCATCGCGCACTCAGACGTTGTACCGCCCACCGAGGATAAAAATGAAACAACCAAGCAAGTTCCATAATAAACAGGTTTACTAGGTGTCACAAATGCCTGACCAACATACATGACAAATTTCAAAAACTCAAGAATGCATTTAAATCTGTTTACCTAAAAAGACTTTTGTGATAGGGCTTTGCACATGCGCCAGAACGCTGCAAGTTATATGAAACATAACAATGGTTAGTGCACATTTAGAAACACAACAAAAACAGCCTATGAACATAGTACGCACATACATAACAGCAATGATTTCAACTAAACTTTTAATTTTTAAGGGTGCAATTTGTTTTTTCACGCACGCAATTCACGATTTAAAAGTCTGAATGAGAAGATACAAAGCTGCATTTGTGCATCAAACATTTCTATGTTTTGACAAATGCTGTTGTCATCAAAATATTTTACACACAAGTACTGGCTTCGGTCGTTTTATCGGCATGTAGTAAAACCATGAATTGCTATATTGGTAAAGTTGATGTTCTAAATCTGGTAGCCAAATGCAATATGTACAAACTGCTGACAACATATTATTGGTTGTATTCAAGAGATTAAAAATATCCCATGAGAAATTGGAGATGGTAGAAATGGGTGGACCCAAGTACTTTGTACTATTGAAGCCTCATGCTTAAACGAAATCTGTTGACATTGTATAATGAAGGGTAAATTTGCGAAACTAACAAATGTTATATCCACGTATGTTTACCTCTTCAAAGGGCTAAAACGTGGTTTTAAAGAACAATACATTTGGCAACTAATTCATTGTTATATCATATTTGTCAGTTGTCATAATATACCAACACCACGACATTAACATAAAATTGTCTGGGACCAGCCAAACCCCTAATCATTAAGTTTGAAAAATAAAGGAACGCAAAAATGTGTCAGCAGCCGATTCTTGGACAAACTTATTGTAAGCATCACCCATTTGTGGCATATTGAACAGTGATAACAGATTGCAAAATTTGAACCTACAAACCCACACAATAATATCTATAACATTTTCGGACTTTAACAAAGAATTAGGTTTGAACTTATAAATTAGTCAGCGGTACACAAGCACCTTCTGCGCATAAAAATTGACCTGTATTTTTCATTGGATTTATACTATTTGATTTAGGAAATATAATAGTTTTCTGATTAAAGTCACTTCTTTGACCCTAAGTGGTACATTACCAAAAAAAGGTTGGGAGTCACTGGGTTAGGTAGAGCTTTAAAACGTGTATTACACGTCAGCGTGAGCACAGACTCTATGACATTTTCCAAAGGCCTTCTATGCATACATACAGTAAAATGTAATGTAAAAAATCTAGTCATTTATCGACTATCAACGGTATATGCCTCATGCTATTGTAGATATCACACAATGGTGACCATTGGCATCGATTCCCAGGGTGGCAGGGGTGGTGTCCAACCCACTGGACATTTCTAGGGTGGCAGCCAT
>QXVZ01010953.1:0-22541 GCA_008931825.1 Phallusia fumigata | reverse complement strand
GGGAGTATACTGGTGTGGTGTGTAACTCAATTTGAAAGGGTATTTCCTATATTATTTTACATTGGGTCTCAAAGTAACCTATGTTTTCAATGTTGTGATTGTTTCTACAGACAGAAACGCATATGTCCCTATATGTGAAGTTGTACATCATACGTTTCACTGAATAGCTGTCAGGCTTTAACAAAGAAACTAGCGAACTACAATGATATTTTCTACAAACAAAAGTTTCATCCAGTTCGGACGTTTGATACTTTCTAGCGAGATAACTGTTGGGACTCCCCAAAGTTTAACACAGTAAATATTACACCACATAACATGTTATACTAACTTAACCGTTCAAATTTCACCTTATTCGGGCATTGTTTAGTAATGTGACCAATTTTAGGGGACTGGTGGGGTAACTGCTGGAACTATAGGGTCAAACAAACAACACAATGGAATGTTGTACAAATTGTCCAAATACCACAATTTATACACCAGTATTGATCCACTCGCCTTTTACACAACTAACCAAATTTCATCTAATTCGGACATCCTTTTAAAGTTGATCTATTTTAGGGGGCTAATGGGGTAACTGTGGGGTTATTTGGTAAATGTAGCAATCGATACACCACATTGGCTCAACCTAAAATCTAATAAAATTTCATCCCAATCGGAGATTGTTTGTACGGTTAACCACTAGATGGAGCCACAAAACAACCACGAGGGTCTCATAGGCTCGTTAAGTTGGTGCCAACCCCCCACCTAAACCACCACCCACCAAATTTCCATTCAACTGGTTAGTAGTTCATACTCTATCTAACGTAACTTTATGTTCACTTATGTAACCCTATATTCAGAGGAACTTTTCGTTTGTGGTGTTTGCAAGCACGTTTTACTCTTTTGGGGCCGCCGGGGTCAACTGAAACAGATGGCACAACACCTATGATCATCTACCAGCTATGAAAGTTTCATCCAAATCCAATCAACATTTCATGGCAAAACAACATGCACAAGCTCAGGGTAGAAAAAAGAAAAAAGCAAACAAACACAGCGAAAACAATATGTGTCCCCTTCAGGAAGAGGACCCATAATTATAAACAATAAACATACGCGCAAGATAAAAGTATCACGTGTGCACTCACGTTTATCAAAGTGGAGATTATCCGACGGCTGCTTGAACTCCAAGTAATCATGAACTGGAGATTGTTTATACAAAGGAAGAATTTCCCACATCTTATTGCCAAGAGTTCACCTCGTCAGCGGTAAGTTCAAGAAGTTCCTGCAACCAAAACATACCACCGACAGAAAGATGCAAAATCATCTCTACACACTGCACATAGCAATTTATTGAGCAAGCGCATATCGCGAAGGCGAAACAGTGTGCACCCTGCTTAGCCCTCATCAAATAATTTTTTTAAACTAATTGTTCCTAGAATATTATCTTATACTTGTCTACTGGCAATGTGCTCGACTCACCAATTGAGCTTCCCGCTTTAAATTTCAGTATCCTGCAGAAATTGAGCGTCTTCTGTGCTAGTCAAAGGTTCTGAAGAACAGAAGAGTAGGAAATACCAAACCGAGAAATGAAGCCCTGTTAGTGATGAATAGTTATAGAAAATATTGTTTAGGACAATCAATGCAATTGCGAACAGGGGGCAGTCAGCGTGCACTCTGTACCACCGCCGTGTTAAGTTTACTTCGTTTGCAGACATAAATTTAAACTACGGTTTGATTAGTCACACAGAAATAATGTAATTTTAACTTAACTGTGTAAGTGCCGGTTGTCTGATTCGTAGTTTCTTTCGGTTTCTTTCTTCGTCGCAGTAATACTTACCTAGAAAAACAAAGAGAAGGGAAATGTAAACACACATTTGTAGCAAATGGGTTTGAGGTTAAAAAGGTTACTCCCTGCATTATTTTGCATTAGCTTTCATAGTTTATTATGCTTTTAATGTCATGATTGTTTCTGCAGTCAGAAATGCATGAGTCCCTATCTGGCTTTAGGGTCTAGCAAAGTAATCAGTGTATAGGTCGGCAAGTTAAAGAAGTTCCTAAACAAAAACATACCACCGACAGAAAATGCGATATACCTACACAATCATCCAACAAATTTTGTTCAACTAATTGATCCTAGAATGTCATCTTATACTTGTCTACTGGCAAATGTGCTCGACTCACCTGTTGAGCTTTTCGCTTCAAATTCCTTGAGCCTACAAGAAGTGAGCGTCTCCTGTGCTAGTCAAAGGTTCTGAAGAACAGAAGAGTAGGAAATAACAAACCGAGAAATGAAGCCCTGTTAGTGATGAATAGTTAAAATGTTTAGGACAAGCAATGCAATTGCGAACAAGGGGGCGGTTAGGGTGCAATCTGTACCACCTTCGTGTTAAGTTTACTTTATTAACATCAAGTTTGGATATTGTTTGAGCTATTTTAGGGGGCTAGTGAGATAACTATTGAGATTCCCGGATCTGACACAGCAAATGTTGCACCACCATAGCAAGATACACTAACTGTCCTAATTCACCATTTTGAACATTGAAATTGACCCATTTAAAACAACTATTCAAAACTCACATGGCACAACTAAATGATCATATCTACCAGTTGTGAAAGTTCCATTAAAATCCAGCAAACATTTTGTGGCAAAGCAAGCCATTCACTGAAGTTCCGTTCAACTGGTACAAGTGGTGTATATTCGATTTAACCTAACATCACGTTTACTTACTCAGAATTATCATCACAGAAACGTTTCGTTTGTGGTGTTTGCAAGAATGCAAAACGTTTTCCTTTTTTGGGACTAGCGAGGTAACCGCGGAGGCTTTAGTGTCAAACAAACACAAATGACACAACTAGATGATGATATCTCTTGGCAGTAAAAGTTTTAATCCAAATCCAGCAAGCATTTTGTGGCAAAATGGTATGGACTTACTACAGGGTGGAAAAAAACAAAGTAAAAACAATATGACTTGTTCACTTAGGAATTGGACCCATAATTATCAATTATCAATAAAAACAAACGTACAACAATGTCAGTTAGTAGACTACTATAAATATACGCAAGAGAAAAGTATCATGTGTGTACTCACGATAATCAAAGATGAGATTATCTGCTGACTGCTTAAGCTCCCCCTAATCAGGAACTGGAGATTGTCCATACAAAGAAAGAATTCTCCACATCACTTAGCCGAAAATTCACCTTGTCACCGGTAAGTTCCTGAAACAAAAAAAATACCACCGACAGAAAAATGCAATATCATATCTATACACAGCCTATTGCAAAACATTTCACAAAAAGCATATCACGAAGGTGAAACAGTGTGCACCCTGTTTAGCCTTCATCACACAAGTATTTTGACGAATTGAATATTATCTTTTACATTCGTTTACTGGCAATGTTCTCGGCTCACCTGTTGAGCACTGGGTCTTTTCAAATCCGCTTCGAATCCTAGCAATCTTAGGAGTGATTGTCTCCTGTGTCAGTCAAAGGTTCTAAAAAACAGAAGAGTAGGAAATAACAAATCGAAAAATGAAGCACTGTTAGTAATGTATAGTTATTGAAGAAATGTGTTTAGGACAATCTATAGAATTGCGAAGCAGTGGTGGTCAGTGCGCACTCTGTACCACCTCCGTGTTAAGTTCATTTCGTTTGTAGACACAAATTTAAATTACGGTTTCATTATAATGTACTTTTAACTTAACTGTGGAGATGCTGGTTGTCTGATTTGTAGTTTTTTTCTTCGTCACAGTAATACTTGCCTACAAAAACAAAGAGAAGAAAATTTTAAACACTAATTTGTCGGAAATGGGTTTGAGGGTAATATGCTGGTATATTAAAAACACACACATAGGATCACGGCAAAACGATACAAACCGTACAAACAGGCACGCAACCACATACCGTTCTAAGCGCCATAATACATCCAAATTGCAAATTCATATTATTTTTTATTTCCTGGAATTGAAACAAGCATTATTCCCTGCATTATTTCACATTGGTGTCATAGCAACCTATGCTTTCAATGGCAGCCACCCCACTGGAAATTTCTGGGGTGGCAGTCATTACATTAAGTCTATGCTTCGCAAAGTAATCAGCGAACTACGATGACAGTTTTCTACAAAACTGTCCAAGTTCCATCCGGTTCGAACATTGGCTGGGACTCTAAATATTGCTCCACCGTAGCAGGTTATACAAACCGTCTAAATTGCACGTAATTTGGACATTTACTACTTTGACCGCTGGGGCTATGGAATCAAACAAAATAAATCAATACACCGTAATGGCAAGTAATACAAACGGTGTATATTTCTTAATTAAACAATATGCCGGCCTCCCTTAAAAATAGGGCCCACAAGTATAAAAGCTTAACTAAAAGTGAAAGATAAAAACGTACACGAAAAAAAGTATCATGTGCTCACCCACGTTTATCAAAGAGGAGATTATCTGCTTGTTGCTTTAACTCTGCCCTCTGCTGGAGATTGTCCATACACAAATTTTGTTCAAACATTTGTTTATTGTACACTCTCGGTTTCGAGTCCCAAGATTTCTACCAGCAGTGATTGTCTCCCGTGCTAGTTAAAGGATCTGAGGAAAAAAGGCAGAAATAGCAAGCGAGAAACATAATGTTGTAAGTGATGCATGATTGTTGAACAATTATGTTTAAAACAACCAATTGCAAAAAAGGGGCGGTCAGCGTGCACTCTGTACCACCTCCGTGTAAGTTTACTTCGTTTGTAGACAAAAATTTAAGTCACTGTTTTATTAGTATGATAGAAATAAAGTAATTTCATCTTAACTGCGTGCATGCCGATGGCTGGTATGTAGTTGCTTTTGTCTCTCTTTTGGTCCTTTTGTCGGTCTGTCTCTTCGTCACAGTAATACTTGCCTACAAAACAAAAAGAAGCGTAATTTACTGACCTAGGTATCCTTTTAAAGCGAAACAACAACATGACTTGGAGAATTATCTTCCAAAAACAAGGAAATTAGCAGTAAAATATAAAAAAAACCTAAAGAAAAAGTATGTTATTAATGCTTAATAGAAACAATGGCAGTTAGTAGAAAATTACAAACATCCGCGTAAGAGCAAAGTGTCATGTGTTCTCACGTTTATCTGCGATTAGATTATCCGCTGGCTGCCTGAGCTCCGCCTTGTCATGCACTAGAGGTTGTCTATAGAAAAAGAATTCTCCACATCTATTTGCCAAAAGTTCACCTTGTCAGCGGTAAGTTCCGTAAGTTCCTGAAACCAAAATATACCACCGACAGAAAAATGCAGAATCATATTCATACATCGCCTATTGCAAACCACTTCGCAAAAGCATATCGCAAAGGCGAAACAGTGTGCACCCTGTTTAGCCTTCAAACAAATTTTGTTTAACCATTTGATCCTATAATTACATCTTTTACTAAGCTTAAATTTGCTCGACTCACCTGTTCAGTATGAAATCGTTTTAAATCCCAGTATTTATACATCCTACAAGCAGAGATCTAATCTCCTGTGGTGGTTGAATGTTCTGAACAAAAAAGGACCGAAATAATAATGCAAGAACCGTAACATTGTTACAATGATGCATGGTTAGTTGAAAAATGTCCTCAAGACAATCAATACAATTGCGAACAAGGGGCGGTCGGCGTGCACTCTGAACCACCTCCGTGTTAAGTTTATTTCGTTTGTAGACAGATATTTGAATTACGGTTTGGTTAGATTTAAAGAAAGAATACAATTTTAACCTAACTGTGTAAATGCCGGTTGTTTGATTCTAGTTTCTTTTGGCTTTCTTTGTCGCAATAACACTTGCCTAAAAAACAGAATAAAACAAAATTTAAATGCACACTTGAGGTAATAAATGTTTTACGGTTGTTTGCTTACACCATTACACTGTAGCAAATAGGTTGGAGGTTAATGGAGTTTCTGGACGAACTACAATAACATTTTCGACTGTAGGACGTGAACTGTCCAAGTAACATCCATTCGGGCATTATTTAGTAATTTGACCCATTTTTTAACCCTGGTGGGGTAACTGCTGGCGCTAGGAGGTCGAACAAGAAATCAGTACAACACAAATTGCACACGGGTATTGATCAACATTCGCATGTTACACAACTACCCAACTTCCATCTATTTCAGACATCGTATACAAATTTGACCAAATATAGGGCGTTAGTTGGAAAACCGCTAGGATTATTGGGTCAAGCAAGAAATCAATACACTACATTGGCATGTTATACAAACTCCCCAAAAATTTTACGAATTCGGACATCTGTTTAACTGAGACAAGCGCTTTACATTCCATCTAACCTGACATCACTTTCACTTATCTAAACTTATGTTCATAGAAACCTTTCGTTTGTGGTGTTTGCAAGCATGCGAAACGTTTCACTAGTTTGGGGCTAGCAGGGTAATCACTGGAGCTATTGGGTCAAACAACTCAGATGGCATCAACTGAATGATAATATCCACCAGGTGTGAAAGTTTTCAACATATTGGACAAACATTTCACACAAACAGTGCATGGGCAAGCTGTAGGGAAACATTTTACCCTGTTGCGAGCTATAGGGGTAATCACTGGGGCTCTTGGGTCGATAAAAACACACCGTCATGTCTAAGTTGTATCCAAATCTGCAAAATAGGTCATGCCAAAAATACATTGACAAGCTGTAGCAGCAGAAAAAAACAAAACAAACTTTTTGGGAGTTAATGGTGTCAACTGCCAGGGCTTTGGGGTTAAACAAGGCAATCTCTGCACCGCAATAGTACTTCCAAAAACTGTCTATATTTTATACGATTCGGAGGGTAATGTCCAATAAACCGTCAAATTTTCTGCTAATTTGGACATTGTTTACTAATCTAAAACCTAAACTGTCATTCGACTGGAACAAGTGGTTTATATTCCGTCTAACCTAACATCATTTTTACGTATGTGGCCATATCAACACAGAAACTTTTCGTTTGTGGTGTTTACAAGCATGCAAAACGTTTTACTATTTGGGGGCTGGCGGAGAAACCACTATGGGGTCAAATGAACATAATGATCATACTACCCACCAGCAATAATTAATAATGCTTAAAAACAAACGTACAAAAATGGCAATCAGTAGAAAATTGTAAACATACGCGTATAAGAAAAGTATCAGGTGCTCACTCACGTTTATCAAAGAGGAGATTATCCGCTGGCTGCTTGAGCTATTCCTAATCATCAACTGGAGATGTCCATACAAAGAAAGAATTCTCCTCATCCGTGTGCAAAAGTAAGTTCATCTTGTCAGCAGGACGTTCAAGAAGTTTCTGAAACAAAAACATACCACCGACAGAAAAGTACGATATCATATCTACACACTGCCTATTGCAAAGTATTTCGCAGAAGCACATCACGATGGCGAAACAGTGTGCACCCTGTTTAGCCTTCATCAAACAAATTTTCGGTTTAACCAATTAATCCAAGAACATTATCTTTTCTTCATGCTTACATTTGTTTGTTGATAATCAGCTAGATTCGCCTGTTGAGCACTGGATCGTTTCAATCAGCTGTCCGTTTCTAATCCATGTAGTTCTACAAGCAGTGATCGTCTCCTGTGCCAGTCGAAGTTTCTGAAAAAGAAAAATGCAAAAATAACATAGCAAGTTTCGTTGGACAGAATTTTACGGTTCGATTAGTTACAAAGAAAAAAGAAATTTTTACTTTACTGTGCTAATGCCGTCTCACCCAAGATTCTTCTTCGTCGCAGTATGTCTATAAAACAACAATAAGTAAACTTATAATACAAACGTAACACATGAAATGTTTTACGGTTGTTTGCTTACACCATTAGAATGTAGCAAATGGATACAAGGGTCATATACTGGTATTTTTGTTACACATTTGCTGACCTGTATTTACTTTTCTTGCTAAAACAACTGCAAGTTATAAAGAATATTTATTGGTAAATTTGATAGGACTAAAAAACTTAAAGCTACTAGCAGGAAATTATGAAATACGCGTAAAGAAATTGTACATCATTTTTGCTCAATAAAATAAACGTACAACAACGTTAGTTAGTAAAACATCATAAACATACGCGTGAGAGATAAGTATTATGTGTGCACACGTTTATCAAAAAGGAGATTATCCGCTGGCTAATTGATCTTGTCAGCGGTAAGTTCAGGAAGTTCCTAAAACAAAAACATACCATCGACAGAAAAATGCAGCATCGTTATTTATATACACCGCCTATTGCAAACTATTTCGCAACCGCATATCGCGAAGGCAAAACAGTGTGCACCCTGTTTAGCCTTCATCAAAGACATTTTGTTTTAGCAATTGATCCTGGAGCATTATATTTATTTTACTTACTGATAATGTGCTAGACTCTTCTATCGAGCACAGGATTGTTTCAATCAGCTGCCCGTTTTGAATCCTAGTAGTCCTACAAGCATAGATTGTCTCTTGTTCAACAAATCTGAATAAAAAAGGGAGAAATAACAAAATAAGAAATATAACCCTGTTAGCAATGCCTAGTTTTTATAAATGTGTTCAGGGCGAACAATGCAATTGCGAACAAGAGGCGGTCAGCGTGCACTCTGTACCACCTCCATGTCAAGTTTATTTCGTTTGTAGACACAGACTTCTAATTAGTTCAAAAGGTTTAATTAGTTTCGTAGAAAGAAATTAATTTTAACTTAACTACATGCCGGTCGTCTGATTCGTAGTTTCCTTGGGTTTCTTTCTTCGTCACCGTAATTCTTGGCTACAAAACGAAGCAAAATTTGAAAAGACACAAACTGTTTACGGTTGTTTGCTTACATTTGGTATGCGATGCTTCGAGTACAGTCATGTACCGGATTCCTCCACCGATTTTAATGCTGCACGTTTTGAAATCCGTTTTGATATTTTGGTGTTGGACAGACATCTGCAGCAAAATTAACAACAGCATTCAAGTTCGAGCAACTGAGCCTAATTTTCGGAGTGAGATTTACTTTGCATTAAAACGTAGCAAATGGGTTTGACGGTAACGTGGTAGTATTTGTCTACACCGTTTCGCTTTAGTTTCATTGTCTAGTTTTCCTTTTAAAGCTAAACTACAAGAAGTTCAAACGATTATGTCTTGGGGAATGCGTTAATATTTCAATGTGGCCGATGTTAACAACCGAATGGCCAAAGAAACGTACAAAACAGTTACCGNTCATGCTTACATTTGTTTGTTGATAATCAGCTAGATTCGCCTGTTGAGCACTGGATCGTTTCAATCAGCTGTCCGTTTCTAATCCATGTAGTTCTACAAGCAGTGATCGTCTCCTGTGCCAGTCGAAGTTTCTGAAAAAGAAAAATGCAAAAATAACATAGCAAGTTTCGTTGGACAGAATTTTACGGTTCGATTAGTTACAAAGAAAAAAGAAATTTTTACTTTACTGTGCTAATGCCGTCTCACCCAAGATTCTTCTTCGTCGCAGTATGTCTATAAAACAACAATAAGTAAACTTATAATACAAACGTAACACATGAAATGTTTTACGGTTGTTTGCTTACACCATTAGAATGTAGCAAATGGATACAAGGGTCATATACTGGTATTTTTGTTACACATTTGCTGACCTGTATTTACTTTTCTTGCTAAAACAACTGCAAGTTATAAAGAATATTTATTGGTAAATTTGATAGGACTAAAAAACTTAAAGCTACTAGCAGGAAATTATGAAATACGCGTAAAGAAATTGTACATCATTTTTGCTCAATAAAATAAACGTACAACAACGTTAGTTAGTAAAACATCATAAACATACGCGTGAGAGATAAGTATTATGTGTGCACACGTTTATCAAAAAGGAGATTATCCGCTGGCTAATTGATCTTGTCAGCGGTAAGTTCAGGAAGTTCCTAAAACAAAAACATACCATCGACAGAAAAATGCAGCATCGTTATTTATATACACCGCCTATTGCAAACTATTTCGCAACCGCATATCGCGAAGGCAAAACAGTGTGCACCCTGTTTAGCCTTCATCAAAGACATTTTGTTTTAGCAATTGATCCTGGAGCATTATATTTATTTTACTTACTGATAATGTGCTAGACTCTTCTATCGAGCACAGGATTGTTTCAATCAGCTGCCCGTTTTGAATCCTAGTAGTCCTACAAGCATAGATTGTCTCTTGTTCAACAAATCTGAATAAAAAAGGGAGAAATAACAAAATAAGAAATATAACCCTGTTAGCAATGCCTAGTTTTTATAAATGTGTTCAGGGCGAACAATGCAATTGCGAACAAGAGGCGGTCAGCGTGCACTCTGTACCACCTCCATGTCAAGTTTATTTCGTTTGTAGACACAGACTTCTAATTAGTTCAAAAGGTTTAATTAGTTTCGTAGAAAGAAATTAATTTTAACTTAACTACATGCCGGTCGTCTGATTCGTAGTTTCCTTGGGTTTCTTTCTTCGTCACCGTAATTCTTGGCTACAAAACGAAGCAAAATTTGAAAAGACACAAACTGTTTACGGTTGTTTGCTTACATTTGGTATGCGATGCTTCGAGTACAGTCATGTACCGGATTCCTCCACCGATTTTAATGCTGCACGTTTTGAAATCCGTTTTGATATTTTGGTGTTGGACAGACATCTGCAGCAAAATTAACAACAGCATTCAAGTTCGAGCAACTGAGCCTAATTTTCGGAGTGAGATTTACTTTGCATTAAAACGTAGCAAATGGGTTTGACGGTAACGTGGTAGTATTTGTCTACACCGTTTCGCTTTAGTTTCATTGTCTAGTTTTCCTTTTAAAGCTAAACTACAAGAAGTTCAAACGATTATGTCTTGGGGAATGCGTTAATATTTCAATGTGGCCGATGTTAACAACCGAATGGCCAAAGAAACGTACAAAATAGTTACCGGAGCAAAACGACTTAAAAAAAACTGCGCATAAACATTTAAAAACCTGCACAATACTGATTTGGAAATTAGTTCTGACTAGCTTAACACAACACGCGCGTTCAAAAATTATAGGTTTACTTACATTCAGCAGTTGTTTTCTGTGGACACGTTTACTTGTAACTCCACGTCGAAATTCAGCTGCTGTTTGAAAAGGATTTGGCAAACATCTGCATCAAAAGCAACGTAATCAAAGTTTGTTGTATTTGTATTGAGTTCGTTGTTTATTGTTCAATGTATGTGGTGTATAGATTTTCCGCATATTTTCGGCTAAGTGCATTAACATAGTTCCAACCTCACACAACATCGCTCTTGCCTCGCACAAACATGTCATCTAAGGACTACAAGTCCTCAATTACGCAGCGTTTCGACAAAACCAACCAAGCTAATCGATATACCCACTTATTGCAACATCGTTGAAATAATCCAGTACACTTTTAGCGGGAACTTAAACCACAGTCCGTTCTGTCCTGATCCGAAACCGAAAACACTGTCATCATCACGTTTCCATTCAAAATCCTGCAAAACAAGTTAGAAGCATCACCAAGAATATGTTACCCCTTTTACAAAACGTTTAAATATGTCTTAAATCGAAAACAAGACAAGTTAAACCCATTGACGTTAAAGTAAATTTACCGAAAACGTTGATTCCTGATGACGTTTTTAAAGTCTTTGGTTGTCTTCTATACGAGGCGAAAAGTAATTTCTGTCTAGTGACAAAAATCTGCAAACAAAACCAGCAGAATCAAATTCCTTGTAAATGTACCGACATTAACATGTAATGTTAGTTATTCACCCTGAGGAACACGACTTGAATAGGACGGCAAAACGTCAGTACGCATAATACATTTGCCAGAAGAGCCTTCATAAATTCATGTAACTTTAGCTTGAAAAAAGCTGAAGGCGAAACATTATGGTCGTGTGAAATGCACGGTAACAATTGTGAACTAAATTACGCCTGGGGAACAAAATTAGGCCGGGACAAAAATGAAAATCGAAAAACTTACTTTTCTGACGCCAGCGGTCCTTTTTATGTTAGTTCTATTCCTTTCGAATACATATAATCTCTTTCTGCTAATCTAAAAAAAGCGAAATATGTGACATTAAAAAAAATCAACCTCATGTGAATCCTTAAAATAGAAGGCAAAATTTGTTAACATGCGAAGGCAGGATAAGTGCACGTTATACTGTCTTCCCATGCAAGTCCTGAAATCCTTATGCCATATATTACCATTTAAATCTACTTTACATTTTCGATTCACTGGCCTGTTTTGTAGAAATTTCTTTGTCCAAATGCTTCTCCAGTTGAAATTTCAGGGCGGCTGTCGAGCAGTCAAGAGGATGGTATTACAGCATTGATCAGAATCCGAACGACGACCTGAGGAAAAATGAACCAACAGCAGTACTGTGCATTTGGTAAGATGTCTAAAATTACATTCCGGTATCAGTCCAGAAGCAAACTGGTGTGCACCCCAGTTCACCTTTGCACGGTCACCAAAAAAGTTCATTTGCAGACATGTCATTACTTGCGTATTTTTCCTTGTTAGTCGCCTCCTTCACAACCCTCGACACCAGTGACGTAAGAAGAAATCCACGCTTCTTTGTTTGTTTTTTGTAGTAGTAATACTTGCCTACAAAAACATCGATAAGCAGAATTTAAACACACACTAAACGTAACATTTTTTTCTGTTGTTGGCTTACATTTAGTGTGTGATGTTTCGAATATCGTTCGTGAACCGGATTTCACCATTTTACTGCCGCAGCTTTTTGAAATCCGTTTGATATTTCGGAACAGTGTTGGACAGACATCTGCAAAACAATTAACAAGAGCATTCACTAGAAATTAGAATGGTTTTTGCTTAGCCTTCGCTGACCCACGTTTACTTTTGATACTAAACTACTGTAAGTTTAAAACTAGTGGAATTCTTTACCATTTCACTGTGGACTCTTCTGCAGATCCTGATAACCGAATAGTCAATGGAACATATGTAACATGCAAATTAGTATGTACAACATGCAAATCATTAGCAGAAATAGAGTGTCTCTATTTTAGGTTCGTTAATGTTCGCATAAAAAACTCCTATGAGAATCTAGTATTGATATTTCAAAACGTGCTCTAAACAGATTTGTCAATTTGTTTGCGTTGTATTCTGCGTTGTAAAAATAATTGCAGGTTTACTTACATTCAACAGTTAGTTCCAGTAAACACGTGGACTTCATCTCCCTTCCGTTGTTGTGAAATTCTGTCGAAATATTGGTGCTATTTGAAATGGATTTAACAAACATCTGCAACAAGATCAAAATTAGTTGTGTTTGTACCGAATTCCTTGTACATTGTTCGATGTATGTGGTATATAGTTTTGCGAATATTTGACACTAAGTTCGCTGACAGTTCCAAACCACACACTATAAATATAAGACTATGATTCGTCAACTATTGACCAAACCATCCAAGCAAAACAATTCACCTGCTTAATTATACATCGCAGCATACCTTGGAAAAAGCCACGACTCTTTTAGCTTGGAAAGTCCAGTCCTTTCCATCTTCGTTCTGTCTCAACCGAAATCACGATCACTCAGCTTCCGTTTCGTTTCCTGCAAAACAAATTAGAAGCATTCCTAAAGTTCAACGCGATATGTAACCTTACTTCACAACACGTTTGAATATGTCAACATACAAAAACTGGATAATGAGCACGCTATATTAACGTTTCTAGCAAGTCTTGAATGCACCGACATTGTCTTCTCATTTGTACGTTATGTTAGCTTGAAGAAAGAAAGATTATTGTCGTGTGAATACACAAAGTAACAATTATAAACTAAATAAAACCTAGGGGGCATAATTAGGGCGGGACAAAAGGAAAATACAACAACCTAACTTACACTCTTCAGACGTCACCGGTCCTTTTTATCTTGGTTCTCTTCCACTCGAATGTATGAATCTCTTTCTGTTAATCTCAAAAAACCAAACAATTTAAAATCAACATCATATGCAGCCTAACTAAACAAAAATCAAAATTTGTTATCATGCAAAGACAAGATAAGTGCACGTTATACTGTCTTCCAATGCAGGTCCTTTAGAATATATTACCGGTCAATCGTTAAGTTACATTTACTTTACATTTACGATCCACTTGCCTGTTTTGTGAAAATTGTCTTGTCCTTTTTTTTCTACTTGTAATGTCCGGGCGGCGGTCGAGCAGTCAGCGGATGGTATCACAGCATTGATCAGCAGTCGCACGAAGACCTGAAACAAAATGATCGAACAGCAGTACTGTGCACTTGGTAAGTTGTCTAAACTGATTAAGCTATTAATTACTTTCAGGTAACAATGCAGCAGCAAACTAGTGTGCACCCCAGTTCACCTCTACACCGACTCCAAACAGATTCATTTACAACAAATGTCAATACCTGCATATTTTCCGTTTGTGAGTCGTCTCCCTTCTCAACGCTTCCACCGACACTGCTGACAAAACAGGAATGACACGTCGCCACTTCAAAGTCATGTGGGCTCCTTTTTTCTTTTTGTTCGACCAATCAAAAAGCTTGCCTTCGAAACGAGGAGCGCTCTTCATCCGTCCAATGACTGACTTCATGGACCAATTAGTGATCCGCATTTGCAGCAGTTTGATTAGTTGCGTTAGGCAAAGCGCCGGTCGAATTGGCGTGATGTGGTGTGGTGGTTTTGACTGACGCTTGTAACACAACAGTGCTTTCCGGAAGCTGGAGGTGGTCTTTTACATTGCTAAGACGACACAAGCTTGAAAAATTGTTTTTTCGGCCGGCTTTACTGTTTTTATCAATTACAGAAAAAATGTTTTAGGATTTGTTTAAACCTATGATAATTAGTGATGCACCGAATCGGCTTATTTAGGTTCGGACCCAAACCGAATATTTTTTCCGAATAAATTCGAATCAACCGAATCATTTGTGACGTCACGCTACGCTTTTGACATAATCACATGATTTTGCTGCTAGGCAAACAGTGGTGCTAGAACTTAATAGTTGTGTTGTATTATTATCTTGTGCGGTGGGTTTAAAGGTTGCGCGGCCGTCGTTACCAGCCTCGAAATGAGCTACCAATATTTTGCAGGGAGTGAACAAAACGATATTGCTTTAATAAATGCTAGTTGACGCGATAAATAAAACAATAATTGCCTTGTCTGTAACAGCAAGACATCTACCATCTGACATTTAAGTCCTCGTTTTAAAAACGATAATCGCATTAGCAATTACAAATACTTTAAAACAAGATCACAAAAATACTCTGTACAACAGTTTTATTGTTACGAAACTAAATAATCATAAATCCTGAGTTGTATTTTTTCGTTGTTAGACTTGTTAGTTATAGCGCAGTTTGAAAGATTGTGTAGTACGTAGGCGGAAAGACACGTGCCTTAAAGCAAGCATCGCTTTAAGTGATTATCAAATGAGGCCCGGACACTATTGTTGGTGTTCCAGAACGTTATTTTTGCTGCGCGCAAAAGTTCGGTTTCGGCAGAATCGCAACAAATTATTCGGCCGAAACCAGTCCGCCAAAATCGCCGATTCGGCCGAATAAATTCGGCAAACCGAAGCTTCGGTACATCACTAATGATAATCGAACATAATTTGTTCTGCGCGATGAAAAAACAAAACTGAAACGAAATTAATGCCAGTTAATTATAACCCAGCAAAAATTCTGTTTAGCTGGTAAAAAAAGTAACAATGTGACTTACTTTACAGAAAACTGAAATTCTTTGCACTGACATCGACATGAAGAAACACTCAGTTGTTTAAACAGAAATGTTGCATTTCCGTTCAGTTCATCGGTACAGGACTTCCCATCGCAAACTGACTCTGATCCAACGCTTCCCAACCGAGTCGACGCAGAGGTTTCGTTGCATCCGAGTTGAGAAACGTCACTATCTCCCCATCCAGAAACAACACAGCTGACTGATAAAAAAACGACATCAGTGTTTGAGACATACGCGTTTAACATCTTAATCAGGAAACTGATCTGTTTTTACGGGGTTCGAAAGACGCTTTCGAGTACGTATTCTGATCAGGATTTTTGGCACTTTGCGCTCCTCTCGCTCGATTGTTTGCTGGCATGGTCGGCGGCGGCAATACGCGCGAGTTACGAATTTCAACTGAACTGCCCGTATGACATAATGACGATTTTGTGCTGATTGCAAACGATATGCTCTGTATGCAAGTGGCTAATATGCCGTTTCATTCTGGCTAGTGCAGTGAAAAGTGATATTTATAAGCGTCATATTGAGTGGTGTTAAAATCTTTGTTTTTAACAATTAGTGTTAATCATTCGTGAATGCTTCGGAAACGTTGTGTGCAAATTTGGCTGTTAAGCTGTGTTTGGTTTGAAAGATATTTGGGTTAAATTGGACTCATTTGGCTAGTCGTGCACAAATGTTTTCTTGCAAGTTCGACAGCGGCAATACGCACGAGATATATCTTTTCAACCTGAACGTTTGCAAAGAGGATGTTTGTGTCTTTCATTCTATTCTGTCCTGGTTCCAAAATTGCCCATTTCGGGGGCTAACGGGGTTACCGCTAGGGCTATGGGGTCAAACGAAACTAATAGAACGCCTCCATGATCATAGCCATCAAGTTGTGAAAGTTTCGTCCAAATCAACTAAACATTTCATGAAAAACGTGCAAAATACTGATTTGGCAATTTGTTATGCGTTGTATTCTGTCTAGCTCAGCTTAACACTCGCCTTTAATATTTGTAAGTTACTTACATTCACCTGTCAGGTCCTGTGGACACGTTGACTTGTATCTCGCTTCCTCTGCTGTGAATTCATGTCGAAATGTAGGTGCTGTTTGAAACGGATTTGCCAATCTGCAACAAAAGCAAAAATATCAAAACTCGTTGTGTGTTGTTGATGTATGTGGCAATCATGGTATATAGCAGTGGTTCTCAACCGGGGGTCCACAAAGCGTTTTCAGGGGGTCCGCGGAAAGTTCTGAAAACGCAGGCTATTAGTCTATTTAACCACGATTTTCAAAAATATTCTCACACTATAATAGGCCGGAAAACAGACTTTCAACTAATTTGATTTGCAAACAATGTTGCATTGGGAGGGATGTCCACGATTACTTCGTCGGCATCGAAAACTGGAAACCACTGGTATATAGTTGTGACGCATATTTGACGCTCTAGTTCACTAACAGTTAAAACCTCACATAATGTAATGCTCTTGTCGCACAAACTAAGTTTAAAGTCTTTCATTAACTATACAGTTGGTTGACAAATTGGAAGAACGCGATATGTTGCCTATTTCAGAACACGTTTGAATGTAACATGCGAGGACAGAAAAGTGCGCTCTATACAGCCGTAAAAGTAACAGATTTACCGAAAACTTTGATTCCGAAAGACTTTTCCACGTTTTCGGTTGTCTTCTATTCGTGTTCCAATGTAATTTCTGTCTAGTAGTTAGAAACGGATATTGACGAAAATCTGCAACAAACGTAACAGAATTCAAATTCATTGCAACTGTAACGAACGAAACGGAAAATACTAAAACTTAACTTGTCTCAAGCCACTGTCCATTTTTTCTTGGTTCTCTTCAACAGATACACAGGAGATCTCTTTCCGTTATTCTTAAATACAAAAAACAGGTGAAGCACAAAAATCAACGTCATATGTAGTCAATTAAAACAGTTATTAACATGCGAAGACAGAATAAGTGCACGTTATACTGTCTTCTAATGCTAGTCATCAATGTAAATGTGTTAATTTCCTTGTCCATGTTTATCCAGTTGAAATGGCCTTAACTTACTGACATCATCAATCCGTTTTATCTTGGTTCTCTGCCACTCGAATACATGAAATCTCTTTTTGTTAATCTCAAAAAAACGAACCAGTTGAAGTACAAGTATTCAACGGTCCTAAAATCCTAACAGAATGTATTCAAATTAGACTTGCATTTAAGATCCACTTCGAGCAGTCAGCAGATGATATCACAGCAATGATTGCAAGCCGCACGAAGACCTGAAACAAAATGATCCAACAGCAGTACCGCGCATTTGGTACGTTGTCTAAACTAACTACGCTATTAATCACTTTCCGATAACAGTCCAGAAGCAAACTGGTGTGCACCCCAGTAAACCTCTGCACCGAAATCGAAAAATTTTATTTGCAAAAATGTCATTACCTGCATATTTTCCGATTGTGAGTAATCTCCTTCTCGACGCTACCACCGACACTACTGACTAAACAAGAATGACGCGTCGCCACTCCAAAGTCATGTGGGTTGCCTTTTTCTTTTTTTTTGACCAATCAGAAAGCTTCGATACGTCAGAGGAGCGCTCTTCATCCGTCCAATGGCTTGCTTCGTTGCCAATTAGTGAGCTGCATTCGGAGCAGTTTTGATTAGTTGCGTACGGCAAAGCGCCGGTCAAATTGGCGTGATTTGCTTGACGCTTGTAACAGAGGTGGTCCTTTATTTTGCTTGTTAATACAACTGTTTTCCAGCTGACTTTACAAGTTTTACAAATTTTGAAAAAAATGTCTTAGGATTTATTAAAACCTATGTGCATTTTACTTTTGAGTCCAAATTGATTTGGATAATGGAACAAAATTTGTGGTGCGCGCAGTCGAAAAGACAAAACTGAAACGATATTAATGCTAGTTATTTATCACCTAGGAAAATTATAATTAGCTGGAAACAAAATGTAATAATGTGACTTACCTATCAGAAAACTGAATTCCTTTGCATTGACATCGACATGAAGAAACACTCCGTCGTTTAAATCTCGTTTCAGTCGTTCAGTTCATCCTTACATCCTTCGCAGACCAACTATGATCGAACGCTTCCCATTCGAGTCGAAGCAGAGGTTGCGTTGCAGCCGAGTTCACAAACGCCCCTTTCTCCCCATCCAGAAACGACACAGTCGACTGAAACAAACAAAGACATGAGACAAAAGCGTTTAACATCCTACCCAGGCAACTGATCTTGGCTGTTTTTACGGGGTTCGAAAAACGCGCACGTATTTCGATTTTTGACATTTTCGAATGGTCGCGCAGGATTGTTTGCTGGCAAGCTCGGCGGCGGCAATACGCGCGAGTTATGAATTTCAAGTGAGTGCTAACAGGTGCACCCCTATGATACAAAGACGATTTTGTGACGATTTAAAACAGAACGCTCTGTATGGCAGTGGGTAATGATTGTGGCAAGTGCAGTGAGCAGTCATATTCATATGCGTATTAATGTCTGGTGTTTAAATCGTTTTTTAAAGGTTTGGTTAATTATTTTGAATGCTTTGGAAGTGTTGTGTGCAATTTTGGCCATGTTTGGTTTAAGATATTTGGGTTGAAAATGGGCACTTTTGGCTCGCCGCGCATGATTGTTTGCTGGCAGGCTCGGCGGAGGCAATACACGCGAGGTATGTTTTCAACGGGGTTCGAACCCGAACGCTTGCGATGAAGGTTTTTTGTGTCTGTATGTGGGTAGGGCAAATTTCATCTAATTCCGATCTGGTTCCAACATTGCCCATTACAGGGGGTAGTGGGGTAACGGCTGGGACTGGGGTCAAACGAAACAAATGGAACGCATCCATGACCATAACTATCAGTTGTGAAAGTGTCGTCCAAATCCACCAAACATTTCATGGCAAAGCGGCATGGACATAATTCGTTTTTCTAAATACAAGTCAGGTTTTAGGGTTAATAAAAGCAGTCAGTGAACCACAATAACATTCTACAAAGTATCGAATTTATAGTTCAGAACATTGTTTAATACTTTGACTGGAGGGGTAACTGCTGTGGCTATTGGGTCAAAGAAAGAAAGAGTGCACCGCAATTGCATGTTATACTAAGTTGGACATTGTATAGCAATCCACCCACTAAAGTTTCATTCAGCTGGGACAAGTGGTTCATATTCTATTTACCCTTTCGTTTGCGTAACCTTATAAAGCATGCAAATTGTTTTACTCTTGCGGGACAAGCGGAGGTAACCATCGGGGCTAAGATGATAAACGAAACGGTAAGGAAAGTTTCATCCAAATTAACCTAACATTTGATGGCAAAACTACATTGATAAAACAATATCACAGTGTACCCACGTTTTATGTGCTTCGCCCAATCATGAACTGCAGATTCGATTTGAGTTCACCTTGTCAGCGGTAAGTTCAGGAAGTTTCTAAAGCAAAAACATGCCACTGCAATAAAAATACTTTATCAGATTTGTGCAAACCATTTTGGAAACGCATATCGCGAATGCGAAACAGTGCACATTCTGTTCAATCTTTATCAAACAAATTTTGTTTACCCGATCTTAGAACATTATATTTTACTAATGTGCTCGACTCACCTGTTGAGCACTGAATCGCTTCAATCAGCTGTCCATTTTTATTGCCCAGTAGTCCTACAAGCAGTGATGGTCTCTTGATTTGTTCGATATTCTGAAGAATAAAGGTCAGAAATAACGGAGTAAGAAATATAACGTTGTTAGTGATGCACAAGAGGCGGTCAACGTGCACTCTGTATCGCCTCGGGTTAAGTTTATTTCGTTTGTAGACACAAATTTAAATTACGATTAGTTTCATAGAAGGAAAGTAATTTTAACTTAACTGTGTAAAGTTTCTTTTCCCCCGTAATACTCGCCTACAAAACAAAGAGAAGCAAAATTCAAAAACACACAAACTGTTTTACGGTTGTTTGCTTATGCTTACATTTAAGTGTGTGGTGTTTCGAATAATGCCATGTACTTGATTCCTCCACTAATTTTACTGTTGCAGATATGAAATCCATTTCATATTTTGGTGTTGGACAAACATCTGCAACAAAATTACAAACTGCATTTAAGTGAGAGCAATAAGGCTACATTTTCATAGTGAGTTTTTTACTATGCATTAAAATGTAACAAATGGGTTTGAAGGTAACATGGTAGGATTTTTTAATTAAAGTCTAAACTATGAAAAGTTCAAACAATTATACTTGGGGGAATTCGCTAATATTTCCATGTGGACAGTTCTGCCGATGCCGACAATCGAATAGTCAACTGAACATACTAAACATTCAACGATCTGACACGTTCAATGACCATGAGTCGTAAATTATACAGCGATGTACCTGATTGATTAAATATTGCAGCATTCGTTGGAATAATCCAGTACTCATTTGAAGCCACAATTCCTTCTGTCCAGTTTCCGTCTCAACCGAAAAAACGCTCACTCCGTTTCCGTTTAATTTCCTGCAAAACAATTTTGAAGTATTATTAAAAGTTCAAAGCGATACGTAACCTCAACACAACACGTTTAAAAAGGTCAGTATGCGAAAACAGAATAATGTGCACGATATTCTGCTGTAAAAATAGTAACGTTACCGAATACGTTTATTCCTATTGATGTTTCCAACAGGTCTTCAGTTGTCTTTTATACGTGTCGAAATTTCTTGACTACTGACGAAAATCTGCAAACAAAACAAGCAGAAACCAAATTCATTTTAAATGTACCGACATTGTCTTCTTGTCGATTTGTACATATCATGTTAGGTTAAAAAAAGCTATTGCCTAAACATTATGGTCGCGTGAATATAAATAGTAACAAAGAAACCAAATAAAACCTAGTTAGAATTGGACAAGAAGAAAATACAAAAACGTAACTTACACTTGTTTGACTCCATCAATCCTTTTTATCTTGGTTGTCTTCCACTCGAAAACATGAAATCTCTTTCTGTTAAAAACGAAGCAGGTAAGTACAAAAACTTAACGTCATATGTAGCCTAACCTAAAATCAAGGACATATGTGGCCTAACTAAAAAAAATCAAAATTCGTTGACATGCGAAGACAGGATATGTGCACGTTATACTGTCTTCCCATGCTAGTCCTAACATCCCAACACAATATATTACCAGTTAATCGTTAGTTAGATCAACTTTTGATTTCAGATTCACTGGCCTGTTTTGTGCAAATTTCTTTGTCCAAATGTTTCTCCAGATAAAATTTCATGTCGGCGGTCGAGCAGTGAGCGGTTGATATCACAGCATTGATCAGAAGCCGCACGAAGACCTGAAACACAATGATCCAACAGCAGTACTGTGTATTGGGTAAGTTGTTAAAAATAGTACTTTCCATCTTCGTTCTGTCTCAACCGAAAACACGATCACTCCGCTTCCGTTTCGTTTCCTTCAAAACAAATCAGAAGCTTTCCTAAAGTTCAACGCTGTATGTAACCTACTTCACAACACGGTTGAATATGTCAACATACGAAAAAAAGATAAGTATACCCTATGCTGCTGTAAAGAAATAGTTTCACCGAAAATTTTCCTTTTTGACTTGGTTCTCTTCCACTCGAACACATGAAATCTCTTTCTGTTAATCTCAAAAAAACGAAACAAGTGAAGTACAAAAATGTAACGTCATATCTAGCCTAGTTAAACAAAAGTAAAAATTTTTGACATGCGAAAACAGGATTAGTGCACGTTATACTGTCTTCCCATGCAAGTCCAGCAATCCTAACAGAACATATTACCACTTAATCATTAAATTAGATATACTTTGCATTTAAGATCCACTTGCCTGTTTTGTGTAATTTTCTCTATCCATGTTTCTCCAGTTGAAATGTCTAGACGACGGTCGAGCAGTCAGCGGATGGCATCACAGCATTGATCAGAAGCCGCACGACGGCTTAAAACAGATTGATCCAACAGCAGTACA
>QXVZ01010951.1:29918-62983 GCA_008931825.1 Phallusia fumigata | reverse complement strand
AATTGCATGTGTGTGGGGACCCATATGTTTGTGCTAGCAGAAACAATCATGTTATAAAATGCCAAGGGAATAAGGGACCCAATGTAATGTGGGTATTGAAGATATATCCAATGTAATAAAGAAAATGGTATATCCCCCCCCCCCCCCCCCCCCCCCCCCGTGTATGTGGAATGAAAATATGGAGAAAGCCACCTCTCTAGTTTAAATTCAAGCTCCTCTTAAATTAACTAAAACAGAACTGTTCACTGGGTGAGGCAATGCAAAAGTTTTTTGTCTAGAGAAACACAAGAATCATGATTTAATTTACCTGTTGAAATAGAAGCTCAAAAATAAACAAAAAAGGTAAATCAAAAAGGTATGGTCCTCTCGCAGTTACTTGATTATTAGATTTGACACCTATCCAGGTTGCCATTTACACTTTGAACACTTTTGTTTTCCATTCATCTATGGTTTTTAGCAGGTATAAATTTTAGCAATATAATTAATTACTTTGTAGCAACCTCCATTACATAAATACTCTTGGCAGCAGATTTGGCAGACAATGGTGTATGGCACTTGTCTTCCATCCATATAGCAATACCTACGACCTGTGCACATGACAAGAAGAAGTGGAGAAATCCTTCCTGGGAAATCGGTGTTACCCGTGGGAATTTTTTTTTGGCTGTTTGTGTAACAAGTGGACACTATTGCAGTGGGATGACCCAACAGTGCCAGTTTCTATTAGTTATGTTCTTGGGATTTACTAAAGCCTGGCAGGAATTTTTGTTGGCTTTTCGGAAAATTTGCATTTTTTTCTAGCCTTGCATGTGCAGCTCAAACTTTAGAACACCAGCCTGGAACAGCTGGGTAGTGATTTCGAACCTCACCACAAGTTAAAATTTTTTGTGTTGCTGTCAAAAATTGATTAGTTGCACCTGAATGGGATGATTACGTAGATAGGATGTCCTGGAGCTAATGCTTGTGTAACCAGAGGAGCATAAGTTTTAGAAATAGTTAACCGGTAGCAACTTACATCTTAAAAAACATTTTATGTAGAACTTTATTTAGGCAGAAAGCTTGATGGTGGACTTGTATAAGTTTCTTAGGCTTTTAACTTTCAAACATAAACAAAAAGCAATAGTTGAAGTAACTAAATTTGTGTATTTTTAGGCTCTCGATCTTGCTGTAAACCTAATGGAAAAAGAGGAGACATGCACAATTGTTGCTAATTCTAAGTATTGTTATGGAAAAAAAGGAAAATTGCCCAACATTCCACCAGACACAGATTTAACATTTACTGTTAAGCTACTTGGTAAGTATGAAATAGCTACTTGTTTGCAACAACACCCCATAATTAAACAAAACTTCTTGAAGAAATACATGTCTGTGGGAAACCACATGTTTATGTTTGCAGAAACAATTAAGGTGTAAATGAAAAATAAATCGGGGTCCCAATTAAATGTATATCCAATGCAATAAAAATGAATGTTATATGTGGAAAATATATTGAATGTTGTCATAGTGTATGTGTAATGGCAATAGGAATGGCACTTCTCTAGCTCTATTAGAAATTACATGGCCAAATGTTTTTTATGTGAACCCATACTAATTTTGCAAAAAAAGTAATCGAAACAAAAATTATGGTGACACAGTAACATTTTGGTCCAAGCAAAACAAATTTCATTTTTGCCACAAAAAATGATGTTTTTGTGAAAAATATTTCTGATTTACAGACATACAAGGTGGACCCTATGATATTTCTACCCCANATAGGAATGGCACTTCTCTAGCTCTATTAGAAATTACATGGCCAAATGTTTTTTATGTGAACCCATACTAATTTTGCAAAAAAGTAATCGAAACAAAAATTATGGTGACGCAGTAACATTTTGGTCCAAGCGAAACAATTTTCATATTTGCCACAAAAAAATGATTTTTTTGTGAAAAATATTTCTGATTTACAGACATTCAAGGTGGACCCTATGATATTTCTACCCCAATTGCTAAGCGCCTAGCCTGGGTGGACGACAGGAGAAGCAAAGGAAACAAACTGTACTCTGAAAAAAGTTTTAAAGAAGCTTTACATGCATACAGAAAATGTGCAAGAATACTAGAACAAGGTACCAAGAAATTTAGACATAAGTAAGCAGGTTGATGTATGTATGTATTTGTGTAAAGCTTTGTAACAACAAAATAGCTTGAATAATAAAACATACCCCTCTACTTGCAAAATAATGAAGCGTTTTTAGATAGTCAATTGGATGAAATTTACACAGTTTGTAGAACATGCCACTGTGATGTATCAGTCTTTTGTTTGACCTGATAACAGCAGCAGTTACCCCATTCGGCCCCAAAAGTGCCCTTTGAGTGCCCTATAAAGTTTGTAGATTGTATCATAGTGGTGTATAATTTCGTTTTCTGAGTTATTATTAGAATTTTTATAGGTGGTTTTACAAAGAGTTTTTTTGTTGCAGCGTCCAATCAAGAGCACAATGAGGACATTAAGAAAGAAATCACTTCATACATGGTAAAATGTCACAACAATTTGTCTGCTTCACATATGATGCTTGAGGAGTGGAAGGATGCATTGCAGGCTTGCCAGCGAGCTGAAAAACTAGATCCTACTAATGTAAAAACTGTGTTTCGGAAAGGAAAGGTTAGTTACTAATGCTTTTTCAGGCTTCTGTTATATGTCACACTAATAATCATTGGATTAAGTACTCAAATAAATAGAATTTAGGTCCTTCTTGCTAAAGTTTTTTTGTGGTGGTATGTATTTATCTTACATAATCATTTAAATTTCTAGACACTGGCCAAGCTCGGGGAAATGAAAAAAGCTGTTGAAACATTAAAGAAAGCTGACCAGCTTTGTCCAGATGACAAAGCAATACAGGTTTTCTATAATTCTGTATTTTTGTGTAATTGAACCTGCTCAGCCTAACAGCCCTAATAATTACCAACCTAATAAAGTGTTGATTAGTGTAGTTTACAAATTCCGACCTGAAACAAAAAATTATTTTTAATCCTCCAACGGGCATTTGCAGGCTGAGCTGACAAGACTCACTAAGAAAATGCAAACACAAAAAGAAGCCCAGCAGAAAATGTACAAGCGAATGTTTTGGGGGAAAGACAACAAAGAAGCAGAAACAAAGACAGATCAACCTGGACCTCCACCTGGTTCTTCATGGGTGGGTACTTCTCAAAAATCTGTATTTCTGTTTGTTAGATGAAAATGTTTTTGTGAGTTGTTTTGTGAACTTTTTCTGTAGATGTAGGTAATGAAAGATAAAACATTTTTCAACAAATAATTGTATTTGTTTTATTAGTTGCCAATATTTTTTAGATGCCCAACTTTAACGTCATGGCTGGAAGTGCCTTGATAGCTGTTGGGGCTGTTCTTCTTGGAGCATACTTTTTGCAAAAATAAAAGAAATTCTCAGTGTTGTTGTTTACCTGTANAACTTTAACGTCATGGCTGGAAGTGCCTTGATAGCTGTTGGGGCTGTTCTTCTTGGAGCATACTTTTTGCAAAAATAAAAGAAATTCTCAGTGTTGTTGTTTACCTGTAGTGACTGGTTGTAAAACAACCAAGTTATGACTTTTTTAAACCTTTATGACATCAAGTGTAATATTGCTAAACCTGCTAAAAAATATTCAAGTATTTATACTTAAAACTCTGAAAACAATTCAATATTTCAGATACATGTTGTTAATAAAAATGCTGAACCTGTAGGACAAAAACTTGTGCAAAACATGCCTGTTGTATGAAGTTTGTTTGTTTTGTCAACTTTTCTTGAATTAGGGTCACATTGTCTTAAATCTTTCATTTTGCAATACAAATAACAAAAATTTTATTGCTTTACATTATGTGGAGTTTATCGTAACAAACAAACATTTTGCTTGTTTTTATGCCACTTGTGTAAAACCAAACATAATTTAAATTCAGGAAACACTCTTGTTTAAATTTTTATTGGACACCTGCTTATATTAATGCACTGATTTGTGGAATCTTTGTTTACTGTTTCTAACATCTCCAGCTGCAAAAATGTGTTTGCAATATCTGTGTTGCGCGTAAGTCAGCAATACCATTGGAAAGATATAATTCTTGACTAAGCTCATTCACTAATAATTAAACAGCTCTGTGTGTATACCTGCCGCCTATTGATTAAGCTTATGTGGTTTGCTTGCCATTGTGATTGTGTCTATTGACTTTATGAGCAATCCTAAGGGAAGTAAGAGTAAGGTACACTGGCGGTTTCAATTTTGTGCTGATTCATTGTTCCCTTGCCTTGTACAATAGTAAAAAAATGATGGAATGGTTCAATCTAATAGACATTGCAGGGAATTGGTAAATTTGGTGTGTTTAAAAACAACTAGAAAATATTTTTACAACTCTGTCCATTTTGGTCATAAAATGTACTATTAGTTGCTTGCATTTTGTCTCTGTAATTCCCTCCTTACTGATATCAATTTATGCTTCATGTTTGCGTGGTTAATAATTGTTGCTTTTTATGTTTTAAATTCTGTTGTAGTTGGTCAAAGCCAGTTTATCTGCTTCGAGTGTGCCGTTTTTGTTCTACTACTGTGCTCTGAATGTATTGATTGTTTATTTAATTATGTTGTTGCTAATTTTTTTAACATTCCCTATGTTTCTTTAGATGCTTAGGTTGTTGTAATATGTAACATTAAACTATTATGCTTCTGAAACACCTCAAGTAGTTGTGGAAATGGAACATATCAACTACAACTGTGAAACTAACAATTTTCATTATTAATGACAAATAAAAATAATTTTACAACAAGTCAAGTATGTTACATTAGTAATACATGTTTCAGCTGTTATAAGAGTAGGTCCATAGGCTAACCGACAGTTTTTGAAAAATGGCATCTTACCTGATCCGAGTGTTTGTTGGTATGATATGGTTTGCTATTGGACTGTTTTGGTCTCCGCTTGCAATTCTGGGCTTTGTTTTCTTGGTTTTAAAGAAAGGACCTGGAGGGATTAGTGCCCTCATGTCAGCAAAACCCCTGACAGAAATACCAGAAGGTACGATTGCAGAAGCAATTCTATGTCAGCAATATTCTGTTGAAATGTATATAATCAGTGTTATAGATAGGTTGTAGACCTGGGTAAAGGTCTTTGTGGTAAATTAGGTCATCTGCCATCTTTACTTGTTTTCTTCGTTTTGATTCACAAACTGTTGTGTTTTGTACCAAACCAATAAAAGGTTTTAAATCTGGCTTGAAAAGGCTCCACTCAATAAAATATGACAGTTTTTATGTTCTGATTGCAGTTGGACGTAATCCAAGGTATATCCATGAACAAGTCAAGACCAAATCTGGAGTGTTGTTGCACTGTGTGCAGGCTGGGTCAAAAAACAATCCCTTGATGTTATGTATGCATGGTTTTCCTGAATGTTGGTAGGTAAACCTGTTGATTAGTACACTTTAACAAACATTGTTGTCAACTTTTTAGCTTAAAAAATCTCTTTAAAGCATTGCAAGCATTTGAAACCCACTTAAAGGCAATGTAAAATCTTGTTAAAATTTTAAAAAAAGTTTTAGACCAATAATTGATCAGTCAATAAAACTTTAGTAAGATGTCTGACATACACCTGTAAAATATTTGCCCAAAGACATTTGTCATCTTGTTTTGCACATTACCACAGATACTTTTTTGCATTTTGAAGGTATGGCTACCACTATGTACTGGATCATTTTAGTGACAAATTTCATGTTGTAGCATTTGACTTGAGGGGGTATGGTGATTCAGACAAGCCTAAAGGTAGACATTTGGTTTACAATAAAGTCAGTTGTCCGTTTTTACAGCAAGTTTGGTATTTTGAACCACGTAATAAACAATTTACAATTACAAACTTTAAGTTTGTTATGTTGTTTCCGGTTTGTGTCTAAAATTACCTATTTATTAGGTTTTAAATGACCAACACTAGACAGGAAGTAATATCAAATATATGCATTAGAAATCGGAAAATACCATATTGACTATCTCATGAATGATGCGCAAGAATTGGTGTATGCCTTGGGCCACCAGAAAGCCACTATTGTTGCAAACGACTGGGGAGGTATTATTGCATGGAATCTTCCACACTTTTTTCCAGAAGTTGTTGAGCGCCTTGTTGTTCTTAATGGACCCCATGATAAGGCAATGCAGTAAGTGGAATTCAGTTACTTGACAAGTCAAGTCTGGATTTTGAGTCAACACAAGTACCTCAATAATTTCTTACCAGGTTTTAAACACTATTTGCTATTTGACTGACATCTGTTTTATAAAGGGACTTTATGAAGTCAAGTTGGTCCCAGTTTTTCAAGAGCTGGTACATTTTCCTCTTCCAGTTGCCATGGATACCAGAACTGTTGATTTCAATCATGGATGATGATGACATCAATAAATCTGCTACTGGTATTCAGAATCCAGCTAAAAAGCTGTCACGCCAAGAACTTGATTTGTACAAGTATTCTACTCAGGGCAACATGAAGTATGCAGTTAACTATTACCGAGCAAGTAAGTAAAACTTTCATTACTTTCACAAAACACTAGTATTTGGAAGTAACAAATCATGAAGTGTAAGTTCTTTCAAAGCAATCTTTAAGCATTGGAATACATTGCTGTTTCGCATCTGGATCAGATTTGACCTAAACAATTACCCCTGTGACTAGTGCTTGCAGGGGTTCCTTTTTATGCCAATACAACTTTATGAACAGAAAATCCATTTTATATGGGACTAAAGCTGCGATGCAAAACAAAGATAATTAAACAGCCTGTTCTTGTTATTTGGGGAGTGAAAGATCCTGTTTTGGACAAAGGAATGGTTCCATTTCACAAGGTGGGATTTCCACTATTTGTCTTAGTATATTTTATTAAGTGCCCCCTCTTTAATAAAACGTTGGCATATTTTTAACCGTAAAAAGTTTAATGGCTTTTTATGACTGCAAAAAATACATTATTGCCAAATTTTGTAATTTGTAAAATCAACAAAAATGTGTAAATCATTTTTTTGGTAACCAAATGGCCCTTTTATTAGCTTCCAACAATAATTACACAAGTTGGTTATGTTACATATTTTATTTAGCTATGGTTTGTGTGCAGAAATATGTCGAAAACTTGCATATAAAGTACATTGATGAAGCAAGTCACATGGTCCTAATAGATCAACCAGAACAAGTTCATGAGGCAATTGAAGAGTTTTTGGAAAACACTAAATAAGGATGCAGAAAAGTTTTTGATATGCGCATGTAAAGCGCTTTTGCATTGAAGAGAATTTTATTGCAAAGATTGATGTGACAAGAACACCGTTCACCTGTTCCCCTGTTTGTTTGTTTGCTAATTTTGTTGTCCACCTTTTTTGCACTGTAAGTGTTCCATCGTTAGGTGTATTGAGGCCCTGGCAAACCTAATCTGATAATCAGTATTGTTTACTGGTTCCAATCAAAAAAGCAAGGCATGTTGATTTTGTCCAATATGTTTGAATATAGTATTCTTTTTTATTTGTTGGAGACCTAATATTGAAAAGTTTTTCGAAGTGGCACACTAAATTACAAAATTTGCCCAAATGGTTTCGGGCAAGTTTAAAGGCCTGGCTCGTGCAACAAGTTTTTCTTAAAGAAAGATGGTGCCTAGTCTGAATGTGTCATTTTAGTAATCATTAATGATACAATATACTGTGCAGATTTGGGTATACCATTTCTAATTGGAGCTTTATTGCAGGGCATAGAGTTACCAACTGCCAATATGGCTTCATTTATAGTTAGATGGTTGGTTGGTTTAGGATATTTTGTGGTAGGTGCATTTTGGTCAGTTATTGTTGTTGTCAGTTTCTCCTGGTATGTGATCTTCAAGAAAGGAGTTAAAGGGCTGTTAAAGAAAAAGCCGGAAAATGCTGCACCAGAAAGTATGTAACAAATTTTTGTGTTCTGCATTTGATATAGGCTCTGTGTTACTGGCTTGATAGTTTTCTGGTCAACTTAGACAGTGGTTCTAAACCGTTTTCCTTACCCTTAAACATGTTCCCCTTAATCACCAACAGTTCTCATATTCCCTTCTGCAATTATGGAAAGTAATTATTGTTCTTTTGTTTTAAATAACAAACAATTTTGTTTGGATGTTATAGATGTAATATAGTACCTATACAGATCTTGTTCCCCCTGGTTAAGAACCCCTGATATAAAAGAATTTACATCAGTTGTTGTCTGGTGAAGTAACTTTTCCAACAATCTGTGAAAGCAAGTGTACACAAAAGTTTATTAAAACTCTGTTACCATTGCAAGTTAAGCTAAGTCACCTCGATTAGTGTCAAGATAAAGCATGCAAACCAATAGAGGGGCAGATTTGCAAACAAACGTGCAAATTGTTGCTTATCGAAAGTCTATTTTTCAAGTTGTGTTTTATTACAAATGTAACTAACAATAACAACTTGTTTTTAGTTGCTGTTAACAAGTACGAGCATGACTTAATTCGTGTAAAGTCAGGTTTAAAATTTCATTGTGTGCATGCTGGTTCGAGAAGCAATCCATTAATGCTGTGTCTTCATGGGTTTCCGGAATGCTGGTAAGTACTTTGCCACATAGTAAAAAAAGTTTTGCATGTAATGAGTTATTTTTTTATATGTACAGGTATAGCTACCATTATATTATGGACTATTTTAGTGAAAAATATCATGTGGTTTCATTCGATATGAGAGGATATGGAGATTCAGATAAACCTACTGGTGAATAAAGTCTAATTGGTCAATAAACCTGTAGAGTGATAAAATCCTAACTTTAAATATTTTTTTCTTCCCTAAATCCAATTATTGATAAGCTTAACTATAAAAAAATTCCTGTCTGATTTACCAATATTCCACTATTACAAAAGAACAATGTTTTGTTAGGTGTGGGTCAATATCACATGGATTTTTTGGCCACAGATGCAAGAGATTTGATTTTGGCCCTTGGTTATGAAAAGGCAATAATTGTTTCTCATGACTGGGGTGGTGCTGTAGGTTGGAAAGTTCCAGATTATTATCCTGAAGTGGTTGACAAACTTGTAGTAATGAATGCACCACATGCAAGAGGGTTTAGGTAAGTTTATTATGGGTCCCCTTTCTGAAGGGGACACATATTGTTTTCACTCTGTTTTTTTCTTCCGTGGAGCTTGTCCATGCACTTTTGGCATGAAATGTTTGATGGATTTGGATGAAACTTTAACAGCTGGTAGATATGGTCATGGAGTTGTATCATCAGTTTTGTTTGGCCTCGTGGCCCCAATGGTTACCCCACTAGCCCCCTAAAATGGGTCAAACTGTTAAACAATCTCCGAATTGGATGAAAATTTGGACAGTTTGTATAACATGTCATTGTGGTGCAATAATCGATGTGTTTTACCCCATAGCCCCAGCAGTTACCCCACTAGCCCCCTAATATGGGTCAAATTGTTAAACAATCTCCGAATTGGATGAAATTTCGGACAGTTTGTATAACATGTCATTGTGCAATAATTGATGTGTTTTACCCCATAGCCCCAGCAGTTACCCCACCAGCCCCCCAAAATGGGTCAAATTGTGAAACAATCTCCGAATTGGATGAAATTCGTATAGTTTGTCTTACATGTCATTGTTATGCGTAAATTGATTTGTTTTACCCCATAGCCCCAGCAGTTACCCCACTAGCCCCCCAAAATGGGTCAAATTGTCAAACAATCTCCGNAAAGGAGTAAAGGGTCTGTTAAAGAAAAAGCCGGAAAATGCTGCACCAGAAAGTATGTAACAATTTTTTGTGTTCTGCATTTGATATAGGCTCTGGGTTACTCGCTTGATAGTTTTCTGGTCAACTTAGACAGTGGTTCTAAACCGTTTTCCTTACCCTTAAACATGTTCCCTTTAATCACCAACAGTTCTCATAACCCCTTCTGCGATTATGGAAAGTAATTATTGTTCTTTTGTTTTAAATAACAAACAATTTTGTTTGGATGTTGTAGATGTAACATAGTACCTATATAATTGGCCCTAATGATTAAGTGTTCTCATAATCCCTAGAAACAGATCTTGTTCCCCCTGGTTAAGAACCCCTGATATAAAAAAATTTACATCAGTTGTTGTCTGGTGAAGCAACTTTTCCAACAATCTGTGAAAGCAAGTGTGCACAAAAGTTTATTAAAACTCTGTTACCATTNGAGAACATCATTTTGAAGTGGTAGTGTATGTGGAATAAAAATATGGAGAACACCACCTCTCTAGTTGATGTGTGTTTTACCCCGAAACATTAGCAGTTGCCCCACTAGCCCCCTAAAATGGGTCAAAGTGTACCATACAATTATTCTACAACTTTCCATGTGTGAGGACCCATGCATTTCTGCCTGCAGAAACAATTATGTTATAAAAAGCCTAAGTAACTATGGGACCCAAGGTGAAATGACATGGTGAATATATATGCATTTTTAAATGGCATAATCGTGTATATGGAATGGCAATATGGTGAACGCCACCCTTCTAGTTTTTAAATAGTTATTTTGCAAAACTTAGTGTTTGATTTTAACTTCATAGCCACAGTGGGTCCACTTAGGTTGACTTCTTTGTTGCACCTACATTTTTTTGTTAAAAAAAGTAAAAGTTTGCTTCAGTAAATGTAACCCGCTAGTTTAGAACAATTGTTGTCAAGATGGCCTTATGGTTAGCATGGCTGACTTGTCATTGCAAGCTTGTGGGTCCTAAGTCCATCTTGGTTGCTTGTGTTTCCCTAAGCAAGAAACCTTAACGGCATTGCTCTAATGCTCCCTGCACTGGAGTCGCTAACTTCAGAAAATCTAATTATAAAATCTGAAAGAACTGCAATGAGGTAAATATCTCAGTTGGACTTACTGTGCATTCATGCATTGTTCCTTCTAAAAAGGATAAAAGTAAAACAAACAATGTAGTTTCTGTTCTCAAGAGTTCTGAAGAGCTGAATGGATTTGAACTGACAACTTTGAGAGATAACATATTATTTGGCTTGTGGTTTTATGTAAATGTTATAATGGTAAATCCTTCTTGGTTTTTAAAATAAAGTACAGAAACTTTTTTTTTGCAGGGAGTTTGCGATGGATTATCCTTCCCAGCTTTTGAAAAGTTGGTACATGTTTATGTATCAGATTCCCTATCTTGCTGAGTTCCTTATATCTGCTTATGACTACAAAGTAATTCATTCATTTTTTTGTGGAAGAACGTTTGGAATCCAAAATGCATCAAAAAGGCTGTCGGACAGTGAACTGGAAATGTACAAACACACAATCCGAAAAAATCTTACCTGTCCAATAAACTATTACAGGGCAGGTGTGTACTTGTTGTGAATCATTACATGTTTGATTACATTTAACTACCCTTTTCAAATTTAATACAAATACATGTCAGTTAACAACAATCTGTGCAGCTGGTGGCACATTATCATCTCGCGTTACCGCTAAGTTTGATATTGATTTGTGGCCCTTTCTTCATTTGTTTAATTTTTGGGTCCAACTGTTCTTCCAAAAACATTTGGAAATTTTTTTACATTTATAATCATGTATTGTCTCCTTTGGATATGATGCTTGAAGTCTTGAATTTTGCTTAAGAAATCCATGCGAAAGTATTTACTGTGTTTTGCACTCACTTTAAGACAAATTTTTCGATTCTATGTAGTTAATGTGTTGGATTTGTTCTGTTATGCATTTACCAAGCATGTTTTTAGCAAACCCGATATACACCGGCATGAATTTAAAGCCCAAATCAAAAAAGATTCAGGTTCCTGTCTTGGTGATTTGGGGGAAAAAAGATACAGCACTGGACTACCGCTGTGTGCCATACTTCGAAGTACGATGCTATTAAATGTTTTGAATAAAATTTATTAATTGTTTCGTTCTTTTACTAGAAATATTGTACAAACATTACCATGGTATACATTGAGGGAGCTAGCCATTGGGTGGCGATAGATGAACCAGAAAAGGTACATGAAGCTATGGAGCAGTTTTTGGAAGCCTAAAGTGTGTGATTGCACAAAAAACTACACCAATAAAGCTAAAAAGGCCTTAATCTATTTTGAAAACTTTTAATTGACTTTAAATACACTAAAATTGTTTTCAATCAAGTATGTTTCTTGATTTTACAGGCTTCATTTCTTTGGTAATTTGTGACTTAATTTTTGTACCTTAATACTTCTTCAAATAAAAATTTTAATTTTTTTGAAATATTCTAACAATCCGTGTATGTCAATCTGTCAGATATATATTGTAGCAAGTGTTTAATTTATTATTTGTTAGCAAATATGCAAGTGTCATTGTGGTATACTATGTGCATATCCAGATGTAAAACCCATAGTTATCTGTCCACCCTAGTCTCAAAGGTGCGGCTGCTGTGTCATTTTACCACTGTGGTTTACACATGTTTTTTCCTAACGAATTTTCGCCTTGAAGGGTTTGCAGCCGTTTCAAATTTCTGTGCCAGTGGTGTAACAATTAATTCATCAATTACGTTAAAGATAATTTAATACAAAAAAACTAATTATTGGTCTCATTACAGTATTTTTGTCTAACGCTGGTAGGTTTAGAAACCTTTTTTTCAGAAAAGAGTTATCCAAGTGTCTGTACATTTTCGCACACAATACATAGGCATGCATATTAAGGTGTCCACTGACAACATTTTATCCCAGTTGACTCGCATGTCTCTTAAACGACAAATTTGTGCCATGATTTTATAGTCAATAAACCAGCAAATAATTTCTTGGTGATTGGAACATAGCAAACATTTAAATGCATTTTGAAAATGTTTAGTATTTAAGCATACATTTGGCTCGCGAGATTATGCAAATTTGAATGAAAGTATATTCGGGCCGCCGTAAAATGTTGGGAAGCCCTGGGTAAGATTATGATTGAAGCAACAAATAAAACGCGTTTGGTGGTGGTGTTTGGTACTCTTATTTAGTTATAAATCTCCACCTAAGCCAATCAAGAATTCTCCAAAAATATTAAATTATGGTAAAAATTTTAAAGCTNTTTTTCCTAACGAATTTTCGCCTTGAAGGGTTTGCAGCCGTTTCAAATTTCTGTGCCAGTGGTGTAACAATTAATTCATCAATTACGTTAAAGATAATTTAATACAAAAAAAACTAATTATTGGTCTCATTACAGTATTTTTGTCTAACGCTGGTAGGTTTAGAAACCTTTTTTTCAGAAAAGAGTTATCCAAGTGTCTGTACATTTTCGCACACAATACATAGGCATGCATATTAAGGTGTCCACTGACAACATTTTATCCCAGTTGACTCGCATGTCTCTTAAACGACAAATTTGTGCCATGTTTTTATAGTCAATAAACCAGCAAATAATTTCTTGGTGATTGGAACATAGCAAACATTTAAATGCATTTTGAAAATGTTTAGTATTTAAGCATACATTTGGCTCGCGAGATTATGCAAATTTGAATGAAAGTATATTCGGGCCGCCGTAAAATGTTGGGAAGCCCTGGGTAAGATTATGATTGAAGCAACAAATAAAACGCGTTTGTTATTTTGTTATAAATCTCCACCTAAGCCAATCAAGAATTCTCCAAAAATATTAAATTATGGTAAAAATTTTAAAGCTTTTACTTTATCAGCATGTGTACTTTACTTTTCAGTTAAACGCGTTTTTGCTCGCGCTCAGAAGCTTCAATAACAAACGATAAATACAAATTAGCATGGAAATTTAAACGGCTTTAAAATAATACAAAATCACCAATAAATTAAGATGTGCTTATGACAGTGTATAATTAGGGGGTCACCGGTAAAGAAAATTCAAGCAAACGTGAAGCAACTTACAGTACCTTACGAATTGTTGACCCTTTCCGTAAATTTTCAAGGACGAGTATGCTGTCCGCAAATACGGACTTTGGTCACGCTATCACTTGCGATCACACCGTTAGCTTGCGATTGCCCATTACAGACTTGCCGCAAAGCGAAACACAGTGTTTTTGTAAGGGTATTGCATTTTATTTTTGTTTTGTTTTTTTGAGCAGCCAAATTTAGGCCAAGAAAAATTAAAGTATAACGACATTAATTTGTCAAGTTTGCTGGTGCTTTAAGCACTTAGATGTACTAAAACAGGTTGCTTATAGTCAGAATTACCACTGTTGAAAAAAGGAAAGGTTCCATTTACATCACGAAATGTTACCTGAGGCTTGGAATATGCTGTAATCGCATTAAATAGTATCTATTTGTGGACCCTGGTTTGGAAGAATGCAGTTCCAGAAGAAACAAAAACGATAAAATAATCTAAGTGAAATTCGGATTCGTCTTTATGGGAACAGACGTTTGTTACAGATTTAATCGACTAAATAAAAATATATAATTTTAGGACAGCTTGAGCAAAAGATGTCATTTGGAAAAAAAGTGCTGGGTTTACTTAGTTTTGTTGGCACTGTGCCATGGGTTTTGTTCTGCATCGGCCGATGTCTTTTCCTTATTCTTCGATACGGTCCGTCTAGATTCTTTGAGAGAAAAAACCACGACCCGCTACCAAAAGGTTAGTGAGGGTTGTGTGCAACGAACAACGTGTGTAAAAAAGGAGATAATTTATGCATTAACGCTAGTTAAGTGTTCAGTTAGCTTGTTACAACATCACAAAAGTATTTGTGCCTAATTATCAATTATTCAATTTTCAATGATTGAATCAACTGTTGTTAATAACTAAAGAAGTTTTGCCAACTTAATTAGCCTTTTTGCGGCATTGTTTCGCAGTACTGTTTGGGAATACGGTACTTTAATGACCTAAAAAATTGTGCTTGGTTACGAAGTAGTGTGCTGCTGCGCAATAATAAGGTAGTTTTGTTAGCGAGAGATTGCTGAGATCTTACCATAATCTTTGAACTATGATATTTCCAAACGGTCTTAACTTAATGTTTCCCAATTGGAATGAAAAATTTATTAGTTTTTTCCATTAAGTTTAAGCATTAGGCAGATATCGATGAATTAGTCAAAAATATGCCTTGAGACCAAAAAAATGTATTGTTGTTCTCATTTTCATGCGCTGCAATTGCTTTTGTTACGCATTGTATGAGGTTAAAAATATTCCTAGTGTTGTAAAATAGCAAGTATTTAGTTACAAAGCAAGTAAACAAAGTTTCACAAAAAATTAGAGTTCAGCTTTGTCGAACATGCGTTCAAATCGTAGGGGGCATTAAAATAAAAAAGGCACAAGTTTCCCACTGACGTACGATAAAACGCTAATACGTTGTATATAATGCCTTCTATTGTTTTTATATGTTGTCCGTCAATACTACCAACTTCTGTTGTTTTTGGAAATCCCACGAATGCTGCTGTGGGTGCTGCGACATATCGGTCTTAGTAGAAGGGTGCCGTAAAACCAAAAAACATTTGGAACTACTGAGTTACCTTGTTGATTGGCAGTACAAAGGGAGCAATTAACACGGCGGAGTAATGAACACACAATAAGATAGCTGGCGTCGGCTCGCATGGCGTGAAAGAAAAAAAATGTCGCGATAAAGGTTTAAAACTAACATGTATCGTGCTGATACGAGTAAAAAAACTAAAATTTATGAAAAAAAAACAGGAAATAATAAAAATTTTACAAACTGGAGAAGACATGCACAAAACACTAAATCTAGAACGTACACAAAAAACAGACTCATAAGCACTAAACGACAAGTTAAATTAAAATTCACATGCGCACATGTTTTCGCGCCCGATTATAAATTTTGTATACGAGCCAAACACGTAATACCTAAATAAAATACGCACCCACCAGATCATAAGCTTTTAGGGATAAATATGTTAAAAAATCCGCAAACGTCAATTAATCGCATAATACAGCACTGAAGTGTTTGCCGGGTTTTATTCACATACGTTTTAAACGGATGATTTATTACAGTTTTTGACTCCTTTTACATTTTAAAGGTAAACTAATTTGCGGCAAATAAAAATTTGTTAATTAACGACATCCAGCGCTCTATTTAAAAGTTAAATAGCATTTAAAAAGTTCTTTATGATAGCAGCCGGATATTCATTTAGCTTTTTGTACTTAATACTTTGGGCGAGGCAGCGTATGTTTTACGCCGATCCTCGATTAAAATTTCTCTCGCCTTTCCCCGGTTCGTCAGTTAAGGCTGATTCACGCCAAATGCGTGTAACGGCTTGCGGTACGGTTTTTTCATCTCGCGGCAAGCAGCGGGGCATTTACACCAGCCGGGACCAAAGTTTATCTATCAGACACGGCAAAAGTGTTTTATGTTTGATAGATAGACTTTGGTCCCGGCTGGTGTAAATGCCCCGCTGCTTGCCGCGAGATGAAAAAACCGTACCGCAAGCCGTTAAAGGATCTGGTGTGAATCAGCCCTAAAGCATTGTTATGGTTTGCCTTAGCGTATTTCATTGGCGTAACTTCGGCGTTTGTGTTCGTAAATGCCATGGAAAGTGTATGGATGTCACTGACTATAGATCGTTATGCGTTTTACATCCACGTCTCGACTAACTTGTTGCTGGCCTACCCGATCGGGAAAAAATATCAGGCCGTAAGTGTCGAACTCGGGCAGCAGGAAAACGTGAAATCACAAATTCGATGCATGAAACGTTTGCTCGTTATCGGTCTCCTTACATTGGCGTCAGATGTAAGTCACGCGATTGTATTTGGGATTGATCCCCTGGGAACCCTTGCTGAAGTATTTGTCGCAATTTCTGCTTTTCGTGTCTTTATTGCAACTCACCTAGCTTTTACGGTTTGGCGCCAGAGTTTTTTCCCCTTTTTCTACAAGACCCACATTTTTTGCAAACTGAAGATTTTAAACGAACCGGATGCTTTATACACCCACATTATAAACATTTAAAAAACGGCTTAGATTGTTGACGCCTTACATGTAAAGATGTCCTTGCAGTATGTAAGTTGAACGTTAATTGAAGTATGAATTGATTTTGTGATGTTGTTTTTTCAAACCTTGTTGTATCGTGCACACATACAGACGAAAAAAATTTGTTGATCAAAAATAAGATTGTCGTAATAATCGCAAAATATTTAAGCTGGAACCAGGCAAAACGTTAACGTAGTAAGTACAAGCAAATTTAAAATATAAGTGAGTGTAAGTATTGGTTCTTACAGGGTTTTTACTATTGTCACAATTAGACACATTTGCATTTTAGCAATGCTCGAATTTGTAACCAGTCTTGGTAATACTCCAGTCAGTTCAAGCCACAGTCGTGGGCTTGTGCAAGACAGGGTATTTTGTAATTTTTTTCATTTGAATTTTTAATTGTGTCCTTTTGTGCCTTAATCGTGTCATTGCGTCTTTCATAAGATTAAATCGAGAACAATAGGAGAAAGTACTTATTTTTTGCAAAAATACGCCAAATTAGGAACTTGTAAATGTTTGGCAAGAGTGTTTAAAAATTACTTTTAATGTAAAGTTAGAAGGGCAGTAGTTGCACGGCATCTCTAAGATGTGGATTAGCATGGGGAAATCTGAGAGGAATGTTCTAACTAGGGTTTCAGAAATACTGCATTTTTTGTTGCGCGTAAATTACAAGTGCATTTTTTGTATTTTCGGGCTCTAAAATTTGCAAAGCAAGCGGATGCTTGCTGCCATTACGCTGTTGCAGTGTTGCCAGAATATGACGCGACCTTTATATAAGTTCTTATTTATTACAAAAAATACATGTATTTTTTCGTCGATGTTTTCGTGTATTTTACATATATTACGTGTTTAATTTGAAGCCACGAAGCGATTGTTTGAAGCAAACTATACCTACTTTCAAAAAAAAGTTTTGTGTATTCTACACTTTAAGCAAACATAATTGCAACAAAATGTATTCACTGTGTATAAGTTCTCTGGCCTTTATCTTTTTAATTGAGCTACTCTCCAAGTCAAACTTGTGATCCTTAGTTTATCCATATTTTATTACAGTGGCGCAAAATCCAAAGTTTGAACATGACTACGTTGTCACCGAATCCGGAATAAAATTTCACTGCGTCCACTCTGGTCCAAGATCAGCAAAATTGATGCTGTGTCTTCACGGATTTCCAGAATGCTGGTGAACAAATTAAACAAATTGATGTTTAAACTGTAGTGTTGTATGCTCTACTAACATAAATTTAGTAGTTTGTACATCGTCAGAATTGTTAGAACCTTGAATTGTAAACAAAAATTAAAGTATTTTCTCGCCATTTATATATGGGTAAAATTTTTAGGTACACTTATCATCATGTGTTAAATGACTTCAGTGAGGAGTACCACGTTGTTGCCATTGATTCACGGGGTTACGGGGACTCCGACAAGCCGGAAGGTAAGCAAAAATTTGCCGCATTTTCTAAACGCAGACCCCAACCTGTTTTGAAACATGAAACTGTTTCACGTGATAAAAAGGTGCGTATGACATTTTGTCCCAAATTGACGCAAATCCGAATTCGATGAACGCAGCACACTAAGATAACAAATGTTGCACTTTGCTCCATTAACCCTATAACTGCCGCTTACTGTAAGTAGCAGAATTTCTGGTTAACGTTCAACTTGACAGACTTACAGGAAATAGCTTGCCTGGTTTTTCGTAACATCGGCAGCAGTTCTTGTTACTACTTTTTGTTTCCAGCAATCAGTGCGTACCATCGTGACTACCTGGCCAACGATATTCGGGAAATCATTCACGCCCTCGGATATGAAAAGGCCTTCATTGTCGCTCACAACTGGGGCGGGATTGTCACGTGGTACCTCGCCCAGGTTTTCCCGGAAGTCATCGACAAAATGGTTATCATGAACTGTCCGCACGTCCACGCATTTTGGTTGGTACATTATAGTTACTTGCAACTTCAGTTTGGGCGACCGACTGACGATGTGGTCAAAATTTTTATTTATTTTAAAGTTTAGTGACCTTTGGCGATTGTTTTTCAGTACTTGACCTACCTTCAGAAGTCCCGAAAAAAAGATGTTTTGATTTATAGCGTAGTAATTTCCACCATTTCGTCCTTAGGCAATACACTCTCGATAACCCGTGGCAGTTAATCAAGTTGTGGTACGTTTTCCTTTTCCAATGTCCATACCTTCCCGAGCTTATGATGAGCGCATTGGACTACATCATGTTACCGAGAACTTACGACCAACTGCCGTTGGGTATTCTGGACCCGAAACGAAGGTTAACCCGTGACGAAATGGGAATATTTAAATATTGCGTTGGAAGGAATTTTAAGTACGTGTGTAACTACTATAGAGCAGGTACGTGCAGATTGTTTTCTTCTTATAATTTTCTGTAAATTTTGTATAAATTTCTGCACTTGACAAAACATTTTCGGAGCCTTTCCGGAGGTCAAAAAGCTCCTTACTGAAGAAACATGACGTACAAAATGTTCATGACGACACAATAATTGCTGTCGGGTGTAAAATGCAAACTTACAGGGTTTAATGGCCTAACCTAACCGTTGAAGACCACACTGGTATTGGTTGTTTTTTTTCGTGCAGCCAACCCACTTTATAATGGAATGAGGCTGAAGAAAAAGGTGGAAATTATAAACACACCAACACTGGTGCTTTGGGGAATGGAAGATGCTGTGCTGGGAAATAAATATCTTCCTTATCTTTCGGTAGGATTGTTGCCTTGGTAAATTACATATTAACCGCCTAACAGTGTCACTATGCGCGTCCTGTGTACACAATAAACGCGGTCCCGGCATGTTTGCTGTCCGACAGCTAGACAATTCTCGAAAAAGCGTCTGCCATGCTGATTAGTGCAGTAACAGGAAACTTATATTGTCAAGGACGGGCCAAAGTCAAATTACTGGCTGCTTTTTATATTGCCGATTGAGCTACCAGATTTCAAACTGTTCGGTGAAAATATTTTTTCATTAAATTTTTTGGGAAGTTTGTTGAATTGCCGTTTGGTGGGTTTTATTTTGTTTGAACAATTAAAGCTTTTACGATCATAGAAACACACGAGACTGAGCTAAGAATATAACAGACAACGTCAAGTGCAAAACGGTGGCGTAACTAAATGAGCAACTTTATAGTACTATCTGCTGCTGAGTCTTGGCTTGTTTAGAGACATGATTAAAACGGAAAAGATTTCGTAACCTCGACTGTGTTTTATGTTTACAGAAAGTTGTGGNCTCGAAAAAGCGTCTGCCATGCTGATTAGCGCAGTAACAGGAAACTTACATTGTCAAGGACGGGCCAAAGTCAAATTACTGGCTGCTTTTTATATTGCCGATTGAGCTACCAGATTTGAAACAGTTCGGTGGAAATATTTTTTCATTAAATTTTTTGGGAAGTTTGTTGAATTGCCGTTTGGTGGGTTTTATTTGGTTTGAACAATTAAAGCTTTTACGATCATAGAAACACACGAGACTGAGCTAAGAATAGAACAGACAACGTCAAGTGCAAAACGGTGGCGTAACTAAATGAGCAACTTTATAGTGCTATCTGCTGCTGAGTCTTGGCTTGTTTACAGACATGATTAAAACGGAAAAGATTTCGTAACCTGGACTGTGTTTTATGTTTACAGAAAGTTGTGGAAAATATCAAGATAGTCCGTATTGAAAATTGTAGCCACTGGGTGGCACTGGAACGACCTGAATTGCTTGCCAGTGAAATGCGGAAATTTTTAAAAGACTAATTTGCCCAACTCGTTTCTACCTAACTGAAGATCGATTATTTTTAATCTATATATAGTGCACGTAATTTGTTGATGTGAGCAAGTATTATTAAACTTATGTACAATTGGATTAGGTCTTGTTTTCTGATTTTGTATTCTATTACATATTTACGTAATTACCGGACGCAAAGGAGGTTTGCAGGAAGATGAGGAGAACTGTTAGAAGGACAACAGCAATCTCTTTAAAGCTATAAAAGGCCGCTCCGAAAAGTAGAAAAAGTTATGAATTCCGACTATCCGTGAATTTACTTTAAATGCGCTCGCATGATATGTCCACAAAGATGGTACGTATATTGTTAAGTTACCAATCATTACACACATTTGCAAAGGCGTAAAACACAACCAATCACAAAAACACAGTAACCAAAAACGGAAAACGTTATAAATCCCACATTTTGACTTCCAAGCGAGTTTGGAGCAGCTAGTGAATCAAAAGGAATAATAATTGCTAACTTTCGGTGTTTCATGTGGCCAAATACCCTTTAACGAGATTGGTGTACACTGCGCGAAAGAACAGCTTCACTTAATTCAAAAATACTTGCTTCATATTTCTTAACCGGCAGTGCGCCATCATGCGGAACAAACCATCTTCTCTGTCGGCAGTTCTTAGACCATGTCGACGATTTTGAGAAATAAAAATACGCGCTTTGTTGCATTAAAGCCATTTCAATGAGCGACAAAGTATCATCCAAATGCCAGTTGTTTTTAGTGAAACAGGAATCGATTCTATTCTTTACAAAATCTTTTAAAGTTAGTGGCGCAGTACGAAAACTTGAGTTCAGTCGCTTTAGATAAGCAATGACGCCATGTGCGAAATTTGATACAGACGGTGGTGTGGCCATATAGATGTTAATGTCTTGTGGAAACTTTGGCGTCAACTTCTGCATGTCAGCGTGGATGGCAGTAGCGACGTGTTCTTCTGATATATTTCGAAAGTTTTTGCATGTTGGATCGTGAACTATCGTGCAGTGCCTCGCCCAGTCATAGTTATCGTAGCGCCAGTGCACACCCACGTAATCGCTGTCTCCGAACATTTCCTGCGCGTAAGCCTTGGCAGTTTTAACAATTGCCGGTGGTAGAGCACCGACTGCATTAACTACCGCAAACTTTAATGAGTTTTCTTGCAACTTGGAAGTATCTAATATCAAGTCGGGCAAGTGAAGTGAAGGTTTTAGATTGGCAAAGGACAAATCGTCAGCGTGACCTGGATAAAGGGCACATGGTTGTGGAACGTCAAAGTACTGTTTGATTTCGTGTGAAGATAATTTTTTTCCTGAAAAAATGTATGGCACTGCTGGTCCAGCTTTTATAGAGTTTAACTTGGTCCGACGCCAGCCTATCGCCAAATCGGTGTCCTGCGACGTTCTTCTGTAATAACGCTCGTCCAACATCTCCACCTGCTGTAATGTAAATATGTTGGTGATAAGAATGTAACTCGCATTATGATCAACGGAATTGTAATTATTACACAGTAGTGATTACACATCAAATGCTAGTTTGAACCGCTATATGTTGACAATAGAAGTTTATTTTCCTAGTATTTTAAATGTTTTTAAAAGGATCCATTATTTACTTTGTATCACTGTCGAAAATTCCAACTTTTAAGATTTGATACAGATAGGTCTTATTTAATTTACCGCCATAAGAATATACTTGACTTATGTCTCCACTAGAAAAGCCTTTTAAGTCACTGAACTGGTGAAACTGAAAAATGTAACAGTTCGTCTGGGAGAAACTCTTGCTAGTTAAGACTTTGGCCTGGGTAAGACCTGATTGCAATTACAAACTCTAACCCGAGCATCAGAAAAAACACATAATTTTAAAGCTTTAAGATTTACGCATCTTAATCAAATGGCCTTACCAAAAATATAATGTCGAATTTTTCCTTGCACACTTTTTGAAATTGCTCCAACGAAACGCACGATACAAGACGACGTATTTGGTCAATGTCTACTCTTTGATATGGGGGGATAATTCGCTCATTCACAGTAAAGTGCGAGTGAAAATTCGGCACCACAAGAGTCCTGCAAAGAACGATTACATCCACGATAAAATGCAAATGTCGTTTTAGTATCGTTAGTACGCTATTAGTGTCATTTAAACAACTAGTTAACCCGATTTAAACGTTGCGTTGTGTCGATTTAAACGAAGAATTGCTGCTGTGTGCTAACCTGTTAAGAAGAACAGCAACATGTGTTATTTTGAGTAATTGGCGTAGTTGGTTGTTTGGGCCGCTGCGAACACCTGGATACAGAAACTTTGTGGAGTCAAGTTTAATCTTTGGCGTGATGTTACGTTTCTGTGGCTCGCCCCAGAAGCAACTTACTTCACTATTCACTTGTCTAAACTGTTCTTTAATCTTTGCAACACCCACCATCTCTCCTGGGGCATATTCACTGTAGTTTGGCTCAACTGTGAGGTTGGAAGTGGTACTTTTGCCAAAGTAGATCTTTAAAAGACCGAGAAATGTAAAACATATTATTAAACGTGTCACCCTTATGATGGTATATTTCATTTTCCTTTCTGATGCAATTCATGTGTTAACAGTAACTGAAAAAGCCAACGATTGTCCGCAAAGTATTTCTCATGCCATGTTGCGCATGTTGTGCATCACAATATGGCCTTGTCGATGTGTGAAATTGTGCACGGGTGAAACGTCCAGATAAAAACATACATGCACGTGATGTATGTGCACAATGTGTGTGAAACGTCCAGATGGGAAAATGTGCACCAAGGAATATGCACAAAATGTGCAGATTTAAATTGAACATAGGAGAAATGTGAGAATGCAAACCAATTTTAGCCCCAAGCCTTTGCACCTTCCCGTATGGACGTTGGGTGTGTGTGGGGAGGATATGTAAAAGTTTACGTCCTGTTGGAACGCAACGCTTGTAGTTTCACATGTCGAGTTTGTTGATAGACTAGAAAAGCACTAAACTTTCGCGACTTAAAAAGCCTAGCGCGCGAGATGAATTGTCATTACAATGCCACGAACCTCACCACTACTCCAGTTTAATAATCGTCAAATCTGGTGTAATATTTAACATCTTACAAAACTTCGTTTACGCCGGTTAACAAACGTGGAAGCAATTAGCGTCGAGCACAGAATGCAGGTAATAAAGTAAATTTTAATTTATAGCCTCAAACGTACGCCGGATGCAACTTGCGGCATGCAAAAAAACTTGGAATCGAACAAAAAAGGCTTTGAGCCAACAGTTTTATGGTTTTATGAAACAAATGCAAATTAAGTTCCCATAGCGTTAGTATAACTACCGTTGAGTAGCTTTATGTCGTTATGGCGCGAAAAACAGTAATTGGCAAATTCACACGTTAATGGGAACGTTAACAAATATTTTTCGATTTTGCAATGTGTGCGGTAAAGTTTGGCGAAATTATGTGAAAATTTCTCGAGGAACGGTGGTAAATATTCACCCTAAAACCAAACTTTTGTCTACCTTTAAATGTTGGCAGCGTCATTATGATCTGCTTACGCTTGTGAAATAATGTGCACGAAGTATGCGCGCACATTTTGAAACAGTGTGATTTTCCCGCACATACTACGACCCCTGTTGCGCCATCTGCTCCATTCAAAGAACGACCAACTGCTTGATAGTTTTCCCAACTAAAAGAAACTCGATATGCATTGTTTTCGTCAAACGAATGCCAGCACCCGGATAATAACACCATACCGTGATGGTCCAGACCAATCGCCGACCACGGGTGTAAACCTAATTTGATCACTGCCAAACTTGCTTTTTCAATATGGCGCAAAGCCGATCCTAATAATTTGTTTGCTGTCGCACACAAAATAGGAAAACTATCGATTTTTTTAAAAATTTGGCAATCCTTTATAGCTGAAGCAAATAAAAAAATATATGATTTTTGTGCTGGTAGAAGATTAGGGAAATTACCGCGTTACTCGCATGGGTTTTTATTTTATGCCTTTTGTTTTGGTTAATGTTCGCAAAAGAGGATGGCTTCTGTTTTAAACGACGACCTTGGATCTATTGTAAAGTATCTATTAAACACCCGCAAAATAGCAAATCAGGTGTGCGAAATTTGTATGTCTCTTTAGTAACATTGAACTTGAACAGCATAAAAATAAAAGTTGAGTTACCCATCTGTTCCAAGCGCACAGATCGTCAATAATTATGCTTTTGTGCAGACTTATGTCATGTCAACAAGCAAACAATTTTATCTACCACAGACAAACGCCTTACTCTGTGTTAGACGTGTGCGTGTTGTTCACATCCAATCAAACTCTTGAAAGAAACCTGGACTTTAAAGCAACATTTTTTTTGCAGTCACTGCAAGTTAATTTTTGTGCAGTTACTCAGTCTTTTAGAGGTTACCCATTTACAAATTTTAAATCCCATTAAATTGTAATTTGCAATATTTTTTCAATACACAACAAAAAATAGAATCTGCTGTGTTGTTATTGAAGTGTGGGCAATTTGTGCAATACTGCAGGTGTGGAATTGAGTTGCTACATACTAATAGTAATCTGCATTGATTTAATTTATTAAAATTACTGACGCTGGGTTTGGATTTTCTGTGATAAAAAATTATTTACACAAGACACAATATTTGAAAAACAATCTTTAAATAAATCAAGTTCAAAATGACCTGGGAGTCTTTCATTAAGTTTCTTCCTGGACTACCTAATGAAATGGACTTCTTGAAAAAAGTTAATGAAAGACAATTTCCTGTTTCCAGAAAATTGATGAAGAAATTGATTCTTCTTACTTTGCTACATCAATCTCAAAGATTTGCAGCAAAAATGTTCAACTGATTGGAAACAATCCTTCCAGTCGAGCTGCAATATGGGAATGCCTTGTGCTCCGGGTTGGAGCAGACAAAGATGGAATTGAAAAATTTGCAATAGTAAGTTAGCATGTTTGCTGCAGTAATGCTTTTTGTTTAATTAGGTAAAAACTGCAAATCAGTTTTGCCTGGTATTTGAACGTTTTTAACTTTATGTGTCAATAGCATAACCCTTTTTTACAAATATAGCCAAAATTTTTATGCAAACAGACATATGTATATTTAAACTTCGTCTCACTGTCTTTTGCATTGCAGAAATTAAACCAGCACCTTGAAAGCTGTGTGTATATTGTTGGTCACAATCTCACACTGGCAGACGTTGTTGCCTTTTTTGCCCTTCGACCATACCTTTGTGAATTGACTCAGTTTGAGAAGCAAACAGTGTTTATGAATGTTTGTCGGTGGATTGAAAATGTGAGTTTTATTCATTCGATTATGTAGATGTTGTAAGACAAACTTACACGATTATTCATTTAGATCCAGGAACATGAAGGAATGATTGATGGTCAGACCAAATGCACAATGTTGCATAATCATGTTTACAGCTAGCAGACAATTTGTTATGTTGTTTGCGCATTCAATAAATTAAAGAGAAAGATTATGTAAATACCTTTGTTTTAATTTACTAATGTAATCCAGTTAGTGATGTAGAAAAATACACAATCCAAATATATACACAATGTCCTAAAATGCTAAGATGTTTGTAAAAAGGAATAAAAAAGTGATTGTACACTTGGAACAAGCTTACTAAGTTTATCTTAACACTTATGTAAGTCCAAGTAAACCTAAAACCGTGCATTTAATATCGTTTCTGTGAGCGTCCACTTCTGATACGGATCCGTTAGGTGGCGCTGTTGGTGCGCTCTATTAAAAATCTCCTGCAATTTTCCGACAGCCTAGCAGGCGTCCCCCTGGTCCGAGAAGTTCCTAATTGGTAAAAGGTAAATTATTTTTAATATTGTCCAACGTTGTATAGGTTTATTAACCAAGGCACTTTGCAAACATGTTTAGGCGCTACATTTTTCTGTGTACAAAAGTCGTCGAATTCTTGCGTTTTCTTTCAGTTCTTCTGTCCAAATCCTGCTAGCTTGTTGCTGTTAATTAAGTTTCAATGACGTAATATTTTGATTCTGGAATTGCGTAAACTCATTGTCAACCTCTCTATAGCCTATTCGGCCGAATGCACGTGCCACGTTACTTACCCCCAAGGTACCATGTCTTGAAATCTTCGTGTAAGCAATCTGTTGATTTCCCCAAAGGTCATCGATTGATTGATTAGTTTCCAATGTAAGTTCATGACACACAAGATTGTTTTACGGGTTGGCTGATAAAATTGAACTTTGTGGCCAGAGGATTTCCAGGTCATAACCCTTGCACAGATTGGAGCCCCTGTTGACTTTTCATTTAATGTTCAGTTTGCTTGGAAAGTAGAAAAAGTTAGCTGCTTGTAGATTAACAGACGAACCTGTCGCCCACAAACCCAAAAACTTGTTAGGTGGATGATAATTTTGTATTATTGTATTGTATTGTATTGTATTAAATTTCGTTTCTGACCATTAAAACGCAATCAAATAAATAAAACATTTCACTAACGGAAACAGGAAACGACCGCAAAAACCACACGGTTGAAAATACGTCCAGATAAAAACAAATATAGGGAGGAATATTAAACTCTTTCTTGCGCGAATCAACTCGTGTAACGTGATAGCCGCTTATCCACCGAAAAATCTGAAGTAAAAGTCCAAGTAGAAAACGTGCTCATGGGTAAATTGCGTTATTAGCCGACAGCTGCCAATCAGCTCGCTCTAGAAAATAACAATGGGCACCGCGCGCAACGTCATTTTATCCAGGAAAGAGTTCGAGACGCTTCTATATACGTCTGTTCCATTTTTAATGACTGGGCCTTTGTGCCCTCTCGCGCAGTCGTGCATCGCGCGTCGCTAAATAGAAAAATAAATAATTCATGCCCCGCGACGGTGTTGTTTCTGTTTTACGGCTCTCTAGGCGGCCTTGAATTATGCATGGACGTTTTTCATTGCTCCTACGACTCCTTCGTAGCCTGCTACGGCTCGCTTATTTTGCTGACCTGGGCTTTTGAGTGACGTTGTCTTGATTTGCTTGAAATGGACCCTGATGGTTGGATATGCTCGCAGGCCGCCAGGACAACACGTACCACGCGGGTAACGCTATCAAAAAATTAATGACCTTCAATCGTTTATTACTTTTTTTTCAAAAGAAAAAGGGTCAACAAATTTAATCATGTAGTGCAGGAAATTAAAATTTGCTCGACTGGGCAAAACATGTCGCTATTTTTTCTTTCACCAAGCGAAATAAACTCAACTGAACTCAACTCAACACACACTTCAAAGAATCCATTCAGTCATTTATTTTCATTCACAGTGGTCTTAACGTTAAGCTCAGAACTTGCCCGCCAACAAATTTTTGCTGCGAGTATTAAGCTTTTGTTCATGGATAAATGTTTCAGCAAACGCACTGTAAAAAATCTTGGGCATTGAAATCGCCAATGCTAAGTAGTCGTTTGCTTTTACCCCATAGTTCTGAATTGGATACCATGAATCTCCATCTAAATTCGGTAAAACAGCTTGCTTCTCAAAATGTTAAATCAAAGCTTGTTGCATGTTGCTTTACTCAAATGATTATTTGGGTACAATGAACTGCTACCCATATGCGTTTAATTCTTGTGGTAACTATATTTTTAGCCAACGGTAACTTGTTTATATTTATACACTGCACTTTCGGTGAGTTTGCTGACATAAAAATATACCAAAGTTGACAAGTTTGTGTAGGACTACAAAAGTAGGCTAAGTTCTAAAACGGAAGCAGTTAAGCGAAAGAGTCACAAATGTGGCCTCAAAGCCCACTGCCAAATTTTAACTTTCCCATGACTACAAGTATAAATGATCGTATTATTGCACTTATCCCAGCGGGCGTCGATCGGCTGTAAGTAATTCCCACAGCGGCAAAACTTAATCCGCCGGAGTAACCAGCTTGACGACGCGCAAATTAGGTCAACCGAGATTGACCTCGTAAATTTTATTGCGACAACCGGTGACCAATCGCCGGATGACCAGAACGCATCTTGTTAGAACGCATCAAAATATGATTATAATTGCGAGGTTTACTTCATGCACGTTTAAAGCATTGTTTCGCTACAAGCAGCCATGAAACCGCAGTAGAGTAAACTTTTTTAAATAAGCTTCTGGGCCAGCGGTTTCCAACCGGCTGTCCACACAATGATTTTCGGGGGCCCATAAGCAATAAAGAGAAATGAAAGTACACTNTTGGAGCAAGCAATGGTGGTAATTTCAATTGAGGCTAAGTTTGTAGCTAACTCCAAAAAAAATTAATTGCCTGAAGTTCCGCTTCAGTTGGATTCTGTCCCAAAGACCTCATAACAGTGCCCAACTCTTTTGTGGTAATGGTGCCATCGCCATCCTTGTCAAAAAGGGAAAATGCTTCCTTAAATTCTGGAAAAAAACAATTTTCCACTTAAAAACCGACTGATTGAACCTATTTTTTTATATTTACTCTTACCAGCAATTTGTTCTTCAGTAAGTTGATCTGCCTGTCAAACAACAAAAAGTTAGAAATGTTTTCTTACACCTGCTTCATAATTTTTGAAACCATTTTACAAATCCTTGGTGCTCAATGCTTTGAACTTTTGAAAAAAGTAGGTTTTTGTGCAGTTAATGCAGGAAATGATTATACGGCATTGGATGTTTCCTGTACTAGTTTAAATGTCCAAGTGAGCAACCCATAACCCATTACATAAAAATAACGTTTAAAAACATCACAAGATAAAACGCTGGGAAAAGAGTTAAGCACATGGCTTCCAACTAGGGTTACAAACTTCGGCGCAAAGAAAAATAAGTTTGTGACTTACCATTGTTACTGGGTGAGTGGAAAACCTGCAAAAACAGCTGCCTAAAACTATCTGTAAACTAATAAACAAACATTAGCAAGCACAAATAGTTTTACAGGCTCTTCACAGCTATATACATGCAAACAAAACGGTTACGTAGTCGCCGGTAAACATTTNTACTTTAAAGAATTAAGAGTGCAAAGTGCAGTTTACCAACTGCGATTTTGGTGCAATGGCGGTAAACAAATGAATACACAGCAATATTGTGTGTGTCCTAATATAAAGTGCACGTTTTGACCAAGCTTGCTACATGCAGAGGCAATCATTTTAATGAAAAACGGTTGTCTAGCACAGAGCTTCCCAAATTACGGGTCGTGAATACACCAATTTCACACAAATGGTCGTGTCCCCGCCGATTTAGCATTTGCCTTGGTTTAATGTTTGAAGTTTTAAAAATTGTCATGTTGAAACTGTGCAAAATAAANTACTTTAAAGAATTAAAGAGTGCAAAGTGCAGTTTACCAACCGCGATTTTGGTGCAATGGCGGTAAACAAATGAATACACAGCAATATTGTGTGTGTCCTAATATAAAGTGCACATTTTGACCAAGCTTGCTACATGCAGAGGCAATCATTTTAATGAAAAACGGTTGTCTAACACAGAGCTTCCCAAAATACTGGTCGTGAATACACCAATTTCACACAAATGGTCGTATCCCCGCCGATTTAGCATTTGCCTTGGTTTAATGTTTGAAGTTTTAAAAATTGTCATGTTGAAACTGTGCAAAATAAATAGTGTTTAATTTTGCTTTCCGGTAGTACTATTTCAATAGTTTGTAAAGGCAACAAAGTGTAAAAGGCAACAACGTCTCAGGCGGAATAGCGTTTGTTTCTGTGCACACAGTTTTGTTCTCTGAAACAGGGATAATTGATCGTCAAGGGTGGATCTACAAGCCTAAGAACATAAAAAATTTATGTTTGCTTCTATTTAAAACGCGTTTGAATGGCAGCATTCATTTGCTAATAACATGATTAAACTTGCCGACCGATACAAAGGTTTTGCGATTACAAGCTACTGTCTGCATACTCATGGGGATTTTTTTCTTAACTTACCTGTCAATTTGACTGACAGCTTCCTTTTGCTGGAAAATCTGAGTGTTAACTAAAATTTTTGTGGCTGCATTTATAATTTAGAAAAATTGCGACAAATTGGTAGTAAATATGTTCAACCGCTTTGTTAAATTAGCCCTTTCCCATCCCCTAAAACAATAACACATAAGTTGTGTTCTGGGGACCTATTGCAGTGCATTCTAACTTTTGTGTACTATACCAATATCAACTTCAAAAATTGTTTTTTTTGCCCCGCTGTCACAGGGAGGGTTGTGCCCTGTTTCTGAGTGCATCTTGTTCCAAAAGATTATGTGTTATTGATGGAACACGTAAATTTTGCTGATTGCGTGTATTGATGCAACACGTAAATCTGGAAATTTGTCCCACTAAATTTTAAAATCGCTATCTTGTGGGACTTGCGCCCCATGTTAAAAATCACTGACCTGTTTACAACTCACACAGTAAAATTGTAATTACAAAGAAAACTACGCCCCAAAAGTGATTGCCGACTTTTTTATACTCAGCACAGTATTTTTGGTACGACCAACAAAGCCGATTGTTGTGGTTGAAATTGGTGGTGCCCGAACCTACTTTTNTCTTGTGGGACTTGCGCCCCATGTTAGAAATCACTGACCTGTTTACAACTCACGCAGTAAAATTGTAATTACAAAGAAAACTACGCCCCAAAAGTGATTGCCGACTTTTTTATACTAGGTCAGCACAGTATTTTTGGTACGACCAACAAAGCCGATTGTTGTTGTTGAAATTGGTGGTGCCCGAACCTACTTTTGACTGCTTAATTGTGTTTTCATTTAATCAGTTGTGGAAATTTGAAAGTTGCCTTTCTGCGTTAAAAAAGGTTCGGCAGATTTTGAAAAAGTTAACATCGGCTCATTGGCATACTCGCCCGAAATGTTTAGAGGCATCGCTGTTGAAACTGTAGTTAAAATCTTATTTTGGTCTACATGGCGGGCGTACTGCGGTCGGGTGATTACTGAGACGCTCCGTAACAAATCAATAAATCCATAAACAGTGGGTCCATGTTCTGCTTTGAAAGGAGTGCAAAGCAATTGCGGAATTGCTTTAGGTCGGATTGGCCCTCTTTTAGCACTTCTCGAACCAGAAAAGTCAAAATGGCCCAATACGCTCAGTTTCTTTCTTCTAAAATTGTCTAATCGTTCCACATTTTTTAGCCGGTGATGATAAAACCAATGCATTTTTTATATCATACTAGATCTACTTGGAGCTATCAAAATAGCTTTCAGTGAATCTAATTCACTGGCCAGCTTTATCGATAGGTTTATAGTAATAGGGATGGTGCTACAAAGAAAGCATAGCATAATAGAAGAGGATAAATAGGAAAAACTATTAAAATTTAGCTGTGACTAGGCTCAACTGTGCGAAATTCATTATGATTGCTTGGACCTTGCTTTACGAAAACTATCGTTTTAGTGGGAAAAATTAGCGACTGCTGATCTTGGCTTATAAAGACAGGACTGGCACGTTGAAGTCTGGCGCATATGAAAATGTTAATCTTTGGCTACGCCTAGCGGAAATTGTTTTTGCGGGTTTTCTTTCGCACTGGTAAGCATGTGGTCGCAGGTCTTTGTACGTAATGCGAATTTTATTTCAATTGAAACTGAAAAGTAAGTTGCTTTAACGTGCGACACTTCCTACTTCCATTAAAAAGTGGTTTTCAACCTTGGCTTCCCACCACCCAGAAGGTTCACGGGCCCTAACAATGTTTGAATCTAAATTTTCTAACATTTTTGGCAAATAGTTTCATGTGCTGTTATGGCTCGTGGTCAAGGATGGCCGGTACGCAGCAAAATCATCAAAAGGTACAGTACCCCCTTCGTAACGACGTAGGTGGCATGCATATGAACTCAATACGTAACGCAGGGCTTACCAAACTAGGTGTCGCGCAACAAATTTTATGGGTCGTGAATACACCAATTTCCCACAAAGTAAAATTAATATTTGATTTTGCTGTTACTAGTACTGACGACAACGTTTGGGAAGCCGTGATGTAATGTACCGTTTCAGGTACTTAACAATGGATCGCAGTACAGTACTGTACGCAGACAAATCAAAATGCACAGTACACCCTTCGTTACGAGGTAAGTTGCTTGTGGTACGGAAAACGTTCAAAGCCAATGTTTCTAACCTTTGTTTTTAAGTTTTTGCCAGTTGGGTTGTTGTATAGTTAAAAACCAATGCATTTTTCAACCGTTTAACTACACAATACATTTGTTGCGTTGTATAAATGTTCACACACTTTATACTGCGGTTGCGTGATGGTGATGAAGCTAATAATTAATCCATTATTGGACTGTATAGTTCAAACCTTTTTTGCTAATTCAACATTTCAGTTCTTCAACTGGTATAATGAGTACGGCCCTGTTTAACATGCACTTTATTTGCAATCAGTAGTTTTAGAATAGTTACAAAAATATCCGTTCCGGCTCCAACCACAATACAGTAATCGTATCTGATAAATTCACCTACACAAACTTAGCAAAAACTACAACTCGTTACTAACCTAACAGGAAAACTATCAAGCACGATGTGTGTGTTTTGGGAATTATTGCGTCACAATGAGTTTATGGTGCAATAGCGGTTGTAAAGGGAAAGATTTTATTAT
>QXVZ01010951.1:0-29747 GCA_008931825.1 Phallusia fumigata | reverse complement strand
AGACTCTGACTCTGCAACCCTGTATTCACCATCAACATTTTTCCCAGAAACCTAGTTGCCTGACAGCACTTGCTCAGCAAAATATCTATCTCTTAAAATCACTGGCAAACAAAAACTGGCATTTTGGGACTTGATAGGTATGAAACGTTTACACAATAAAAATAATTTAAAAAGGAAAGTTACCTTAATAACCTCTCCAATTTTTGGTTTGAAAACAACATAGTTGGTCTTTACTGTGAAGTNAACAAGTAGCAAAAGGCATACCTTACTTATATTAAACTGTGGTGATGGGTCAAACCCTTGTTTTAAGCTATTAATTCACTAATTAAACTTAATTCTAAGCAGTTTCCAGGTCTGACAAATAAGTAACACACACGTTGAACCCTGTTGAAAGATTGTATTGCAAATGTACAGTTATAAATTTGATTTTCACTCGGTGTATTTGTAGTTTCTACATGCAAATTATATCGTAAATTACAATTGATACACAACAAGACGTTTTTGGTCCTATTTAAAACTATAGGCCTTCAGTGCAACAGCGTGAATATTTGTTAATTGGTTAAACCAAATCGAGTGCACATATGTAACTAAAACAGAAAATTTCATTTAGCCGCAAGATAAAAGTCGTTTCTTTCTAAAAGCAACACAGTACGCGCAGTTATCTGGCGTTAAAACGCCGTTTGCAATTTAAACGTCACACCGCGCCAGTCTGTTTTGGCGAATTAAAACAACAGAGATTCCAACGGCAAAATGTAAAAATTGACTTGGAACGTTCCTTTTGTGCATATGGGAATGATGTCACACAACGCTGACGCAGCACAGGCAAAGGATAGGAGTGCAAACGAAGAATTAAAATGCACCGGCCGTCCATTGGGTTTAAACTGTTGTCAATCAGATCGCAATGAAAAGATGTAAACGGGAATGTGAGCAGGTAGGGCGTGGAAAGACAAGGAGGGAGTGAGGATTCTTCTTATTATGACGTGGTTGGCCAAATTAATTACCTCCCGTCATCATTTTCACGAATTCTGAAAGTATAAAGTGTAATAATTTATCTCACTGTATAGAGCTCAATAGCATCGGCCACCTTTCAAACGTTCATCTGTTTTTGTTCGAAAACGTAACAAAACCATTAAAACCAATTATAAATAGTCTAAAAAATTAGTGCACATTGGCCTGGCCTTGTCAGCTTTAACACCCTTTGCCGTTAGTTTTATATTTTATTTATAGCTGGGTTAAAAATTACCATACCTTCGTAGTTAACCTGTCCATCTCCATCAACATCAGCTTCTCTGATCATTTCATCAACTTCTTCATCTGTCAGCTTCTCTCCGAGGTTTGTCATCACATGACGGAGTTCGGCAGCTGAGATGAAGCCGTTGCCGTCCTGTGTAACATACGATTTTGTTGGAAAACTATTAAAAGAAAACTTGACCACCAAATGTTCTAAACATCTCGTAATGGCACCATTGAACACGAGTTTACAAACACTGGACCACTAGGTGCTGCTACAACGCAAATGAATGGGGAAAATGAGGGGTATATTTCTTCATGTGAAGAATGCTTTGTAACGTACAAAATGCCATACACTATGATTTTTCGCAAACCAGTTTTCGAAAACAGGAAAATACTAGAAATTTAAATGATATCAAGCAGCCAAAAACTTTTTACCGACTGCCCATCTCAGAACACAAAGGTTGGTATTTCTTTGTTCTACGTTTACTTGCATTACGGAGCGTCACTTGGACTGCAATATTTCAATGAGCTATAACCGTCATATGTATAAGGACGTTTGGGTTTGGCACAAGAAATTGCTTAGATAAGGCAAGTAAAAATGTAAATTGCCGCAAACTGATTAGAGTGGTGTTCAGAAAAACGACACACGTTCAAGGTAATGCAAAAAACTTGCATATTGATTTTAGTACTCGATATATGAGATGTACTTAGAAACATTTTTAATGAGGTTTTGTGCAAATTTCAATGAAGATTTAAAATTAAATGTGTTGGCACTTTTCCCTGAGATACTTAAGGTACTTGAACGTCAAAATTCTAAACGGGTAAAACTCATGGTTAACTACCATTGAATATTGAGAAGGCTGTCGCGGGTCCCGCAAAAATATGCCACCGAACTCGCATCGCAAGCAGAGGGTCGCACGTTCGTTTGGAAACAATGCACCCAAACGTACATCACGCATTAGAACGGAAAAATCTAGTAACCTTGTCAAAAACGCGAAAAGCCTCGCGAATTTCCTCCTCTGAGTCTGTCTCCTTCATTTTCCTCGCCATCATAGTAAGAAACTCTGGGAAGTCAATAGTGCCGTTGCCATCAGCGTCAACTTCATTGATCATGTCCTGCACGAGATGGGCGAGAGTGTGTCAGATTGAATAGTTGGATAGTGTTTTTTGTATGTACAAAAATTGTTGGTCCTAAAGATACCTATTTCGACTGTTTTATTTTACAAACAAATGTACATTTTGGGCCCAGAAGCGAACCAGAGGTGGTTTACTTCTTGGCCTCCTCTTGCTTTGTATAATAGTCTTTCGAAAAACGCATTTCGTGTCCCTAAATTTCTGATGTCTTTATTTCCAACTTTATGTCGACGTATGGAAACACATATTATGTTGAAAGAAACACTAAAAATGCCTCAAAGAGCAAGGAAAGAAATACTGAATCGTTTACGGAGCGACAAACCAGTTCAAACTACAATCCGGACATGGCGTGCACCTATAAATAGCGTCATTGTTATCCTAAGATTTTCGGGGACAGCATCGGATGTCCTTCGGCTTCGCGGCAAAACCTGGCCAATTTTGGTAGCTCAATGCAATGACGCACCGGTAAACACTTGCAAGTAAAAACATTCTAGTATTTAACCAGATGATTGAAACATCACTGCATCGGATTGAAATATCACCATCATTTAGCACCGAGGTACACATATATTATGACACGAGACTTTAAACATTGTATTGAGTAAAACGAGTCTATGAAACGAGTCGGAATCTAATTTTGTCCAGAAGATTTATACTTCGTATTTACAAATTGCATTGAAATTGAACCCAGTTTTAACAACAATCAGATGACGAAGTGTATAGTTTTATAAGACCCTTTGATCAGGCTAGAACTTGACGGAAAAGTTTAAGACCCGGTAACACTGAATTCCATCGAGTTGATTGCTAGGTCAACAGTACATGTTGATGCTAATAATAGCAACTGCTGTGCCTTATTATTACATTTTATCGAACAATATACAATTACATTTGCTTGACAAAGAAGTCGCCCCGGTTACCACGTTCAGCTGCTGAACCCCTAATCCTGAACGTCAAACTGGACCGATAATTTGAGTGAGGAGAACCAAGATTGGGGAGGGGAAGCTTTCGCGGGCAACAAAAACTTTCGACAAACGAAATAAATTATTCAACAGTAAAACTGTGCCCTAGTTACCATCTTTTTCAGACCAGTATACCTGCAACTCGGCTTCTGTTGGGTTTTGTCCCAAAGACCTCATAACGGTGCCCAACTCCTTGGTGGTGATGGTGCCATCGCCGTCCTTGTCGAAAAGCGAGAATGCCTCCTTGAATTCTAAACGAGAAGCAGTACATTTGAAACTTTGTGGCCATCGGCAACCTTATCAATCATTCAAAGTAAAAGGGCCCGCGTTAAAAAAAGTAATGAGCTCAAGTGACGATTATGCAGACGATAAACGAAGTGAGAGCGATTTTGTTGTTTGTAGAGTGCATGACAATTGCCGAAACGACGAAGTAAGCAGGTTTTAAAGTCCACTGAGTCAAAGGAACACTTACCGGCAATTTGTTCTTCGGTAAGTTGGTCAGTGGCCTGCGAAATACAATAAAGTTGTGTTATTATTTTACAAGCAATTTTAACAACAAAAATTTAAAAACTAATTCTCCTCCTTATCGATTAGTTACAAGCACAAGCGTTGTGAAGTGGATTTTCCTTGTCACTTACAAACAACGTTCAGACTGCAGTAAAAAAGCAACCTGGTTTGAGAGATGCCTCATAAAGGTGTTTTACTGCATATTGTTCGCAAACTACGTGCAGTAATTAATTGATTAACCGCTAAGTTACACAGTGACGTTTAATTCGAAAATTGAGCAAGCACTTATTTATGGTTCAGCACATTATTACCAACTGTAGGTTTTTTAATCAGTGAAATAACTTATCACATTGTGGTGGATGACTCGGTTTTGTTGACCAGTATCAAATGCCTACAAAGTAACCACAAAAGCTATTTCGAGCCCAAACCACTTCCTTTGGTTGTTTTCGACACAACAAACCAAAGATCTATATACAATGCAAATGACGAAGTTGCTGGTTGCGTAGAAGCTATGCATCATAACTATCGACACAGGGGAAGGCCATAACTTGCCGGCCTTTTTATCACTAAACTAACTTGATTTGTATCAATGAGCAAAAAGTACACGAAAACTTAAAACCGAATGTTTCAAATGATCGATGTATGAAGGTTTAAATAAGGAAACTTCCAGTTCCCCGCCCTAATAGAAAACCGTAGCCGAAATTTTAACCCATCTTTTTTGAAGTTTGTTCAATACAACAACGCACTCACCATGTCCTTGATTAATGGTTACTTTGGCGATGAGTGATAATCAGAAAATATTAACCCTGTATGTCTGTAGAATGTAAAAACAAAATAGTAGGTAGGTAGTGAGTAAAGGCTGTAAATATTTGAAATAGTACAACTTACAAAAACGTGTTCTAACACCCTTTTTGTTACGCAACTGCTGGCAGTGACAGCTTGGTATTTTCCTGCGTGACGTGACACTAGGTTCTTTCCTTATACATCTGTTCAATCTACTGTTGTTTGGTGGCAGATCTAGCAAGCAGGCCTGTACAGTGTGGCCAGCAGGTACAGGATGCGTTTCTTTTCGTGGCTCGCTTCACAAAAACAGGCGTTGGCCTCCGCACAGTTGAGTAGGCGCAAAAAGCATTCGCAAATAGGTTTTTTACAGTTCGTCTAGCGGAAAGCGTTGATGCCTTTGTGCGCTTGAGCGCTCACCCGTTTGTATAACAGTCAAAAGGAAATGCTTGACATATGACGATAGACAAATTCAACTCGGAGAAGATACTGTACAGTATAACCAGCTGACGCTACCCTAAACATGGAAACACATGGAACAAAAATCGCATTGTACTTAAACCTGCAATTTTTGTTGCACCACACATTCCATGCCCGAACCTGACTGCTCTAGTCGTAACTGTAATATTTTCATTCGTAGGCGAGAATTCTAACTTTATTTGCGACCTACTTATGGCTGTACAAAAAAACGATTGTACCATCTCATGTACCATCACCTGACTGCTTCACTAGGCTTGTTTATGAACTTATCCAATTATATCCAGCAATTTTAGGCTTGTCAAACCGAGCCTAAATACAAGTCGTCATTGGTAACCATAATAAACAGCCTATACGCTTAAGTCCTCGATACTGCAGTCAAACCCAACGGCAAATTCCAGTGGTACAATCTCTAACCAACCCGATACCTGACGTAACTAGGCGAGATCAAACTCGCTCGCTTTGTTCAGCTTCCTTGCTGTGGCAAGACAAACACCTGAAACGGCCTTCCATCCGTCTGTGCCTGTTCACTTCAACGGTCTTCGACGTTCGTACAGCCTTTCTCTTTTAGTTTCGACACACACCCGAAGCAAGACGGAAAAGCTCGTTCGAGAGCGAATTTCTTCCCCTAATTTCATCAAACTGTGCGATTTTTGACAGCCGAAAATCGAAACAACGTTAACTCAAGTAACCCAAGTGAAAATAAGTTTAGCGAGGACTGTCAACTTTTATATTCCACAAAGGTCTAAAACTCAACAGAAGTATAATTTTACGTTCTGTTTTAGAAATTGCCCAAAAGTTGTAATTGATCTCATAACATTTAAAACAATTAACTACTCATAACTCTTTTGCATACCCAATAATTACTATTTGTAATCAACCTGCTGGCAGAGTGCCCCTTTAGCACTAATCCTTCCCAAGCATAAACAAACAAGCCGGCGCTGGGCGTTCGTCATACATATTTCGACGCAGGCTCTCACACGGGCCCAGTAGTAAAATCAATGGCCTGCGACAGAACGGCGCGCTGTCATTGGCTGACTTTTGCCCGCATTGCGTAGCGCCGGGCGGGCTCGGCGGGAAGGAAAGAGCGGCGCGCTTGCGCGTTATTTTTCAAGCCTTTAATCTGTGTTGCTATGGCTTTGCGCTTTGTGTCGCCTGGCTCCTTTTTAACACATGCGCTTTCATCAATAACATGGACTAATTATCACTAGGGCTACCATTCATTTCGTTTGGGTAAGGCGCAAAGCTAACATACAAACTAATAACAACAGGGTAAATGTTTGCGTAAAATCTTTTGTTTTTCAGTGTATGATTGAGTAAAAATCACGTGACTAACATTTTCATGCGCTTAGGATTAAAAACTACTCAGCTTTGGTCGTTTAAACTTTGACTAATTTTAAAGGAAAACGCCTAACTGGTACAACATCATGTAATCTTTTTTACAAAATATCGTTTCCCACGCTGCCTGGGGTCCAGTCACAAAATAAACCCAGTCGACCCGATACCATGACTGTACACCTGACTATCTGCGCTAGTAATTGTCGTGTTTTTGGCAAGCAAGTCGTATAACTAACAAGCCGCATACTGACTGTACCGGCTGTAGACTGTCGATAGCAGCCTTTAATTAAATGACATATGTGGGAGAATTCAGCAAATGTCCACTAACAGCTGTATGTGAAACAAAAACTGACTACCTACCATCTGCATGCTCCAGCGGTCAATATTTCTGTGCGTGGCTCGTTTCATACTCAGTGATTCTAATCATTGTGGCTTTGTAACCAGAGCGCAAGACCGCTGTTTCCTTCCTGTAGTCACTGCATGATGCTGCTTTGAAAGCCGTTTGGCAAACGATACTGTTTTGGTAGCAACCACTAGTTCAATGCGGAGTAGGGCCTCATTTTGGATATCGTTTTTTTAACTGATTTAAACTTAAACCGCGTGTAGCTCACTTCCTCGCCAACGATTTGCTTCAAAAATGCTAGGCAACACACCTCTAGTATTTCAATCTGCCTTCGTTCGTAGACGGGCCGTTGTTTGCCAACTGTCAGGATATACGCACACATCGGGCGCACATCAAATATTTGCGTTTTCGCTGTAGAGAAAGGGATTTGTTTATTCAATAGCATTAGATAAGAGTATAGACAACATGGCATCACGTTTAGGAATGGGCCACACTGAGAGTTGAAGGGGGTCGGTTTTCGTTCCATTATATTTGTGGGTTTTTAACTCTTTTATCGCTCTCAATTCTGCCCCATGTTGGACCTTAAATACCGAATTCTAAACTACTTTCCTCTCCGCGAACGAAAAATCGAGTTTTATCGATTCAGCTAAGGCACCTTTCCAACATTTACGTAATGACCAATACTTCAAGTGGCCTAAATCAATCACTGATCAAAAATTGACTTTTAGTCTGGGCCATAAGTTGGTAGCAATTGTTTTAATTGGTCTTGTTAAAAGTAGGTTTGCAGAAGTAATCACCAACCCAACATTTACATTACATAATTGATAACTTGTCGTTGGTTGGTAACGATTACCAAAACAATTACTTTTTGACATAGTATCATTCAAAGGTAAGTTTCCATTCACCTGGAGTTTTTCTACGCCCCATTTCACCGGAAAGCTTTTATATGCCCTTACAGGGCTTTTCTCGCTACCTTGCCTGTTTTTCTTGACGTAATAACCTAACACACCTTAGACTGATCGGCAAAAGGCGTGACACAAAGTATTATTTCTATATGCCTTAACTTCAGAAATGCCTTTAGTCGGTTTTGTATTGTGGCAAATTAAATGATCCCGCCGAAACTTTTCGCTGTAAGTTTCCACCACGTGCGCCACAGTGTAACGTTATCGTTAGGAAACACGACTTGATAGCACGGTAAGCGTATATGATGTCATGTGTATTTACTCACAGCATTCCAACACGAACGACCGAAGAGTGCACTTATTTTATTGTTTCCACAACTAACGACAAACCTTGTACTTTCCCTGCAGTGGCACACAACTTGGTGAAGAACATTTTGTGACCCACTATCACCTGTTGGTTATTTTATGCCTAATGATAATACTTCTTAATCGCTTTTCAGATTTCCAAAACTGCACATCTAAAACAACTCTGGTATTGCATGAATGACGCTTTTATTGCCTGTCGGTTGCTGTACAAATAAATGGCCACAAATGAACTTGTCGTTCTGTTCGCTTATTTGATCGACAAATCACCAATTTACATCCGATTCGCTCTAAATTAGGAACTCCTGACCCAAGCGTTTGATGGCAAAATATCGCAAGAGAGGTTTGGACGTTCATGAAAACAAAATTCGTGTTATCAGTCCCATATTTGTTTTGTTACATTTGAAGCTTAATAGTCAACAACCAAATCCAGTACTGCAAGAATAATCGTTTCTGGCAGGGTATCATACGCGTTATCGAAAAACGACGTAACTGTTTGTCTAGTTGATTCACATTAAAAACAATTTTTTCGGCATATTTCGGATTTTGTTTTATCTCTTACCATTTTGTGTTAGTACAGAGCTAAATTTTAATTTGACGTTTCCAACAGATTAATTGCGTTAAGACTTCAGTGAGATATGTCATGGCACAAAAATGTTAACAAGGGTGATTTGCAAAGGCGGCGGCAAAAAATGAATAAAAAGTTATAATTGAAAAAATAGATCAGCAAAAGGAATAAATACAAAATTTTAAGTAATTTCAAAAAAGTACAAAAACACAGTTTGAAACAACATAAAAAAGTAATGTAAGGTACATAAATGACAAGTGTAACCCACAAAAAACCTGACAGAAACAGAAAAACTCCCGAACCTAATTTCAATCGACACGCGCAAGACCTGCGCAACGTACCAACGACCATTGCTACAAAAAATCACTTGCTTACGGCATTAAACCACCCTTCTGCCTGGATTACAACTCCACCTACAATTCTGTTCCTCCGATTGTCGCTAGGATTCCCAGAGCGTGACGTAACCGATCCGTTGCTCAGCTTTGTCCCACAATTGTTTGTTTGTTTTTATTTTTGTTCTCTGTTGGTGAAACAACCCATGAATGCGAAATGCTCACAATGAGTCCACCATTGGGATACGTACCTCATTGCAGTCCCACATTGCTTTTGTAACTGCGTGCAAATTACAGGCTATACTTCTTACGTTACTTTCCTGGTACAGGAAAAATAGGGTGAAGTAAATCAATACAAATGTGTTTTTCTGTGACATAACGCCTAAACATTACCCCAATTTCTAACTAATATTTCACAAATGGTTCTTTGTTTCCCCACAGTGGCAGAAAAAACGTAATTCTTTTCAAGTACGTTATTGTAAAAATTGTTATAACTTTTAATAAACGTATATTAAGGTTATAATGATCGCTACAGACTTTCAAAGGCAAATTAAGAAGTTTAGTATCAATAGAAATGGATGCAACACTGAACCCTGCGTAACGCGAAAAGCTAACGTATTTTCTCATCATTTATATCAGTAATTCTTAACCTTCTTTCACCATCAGTTCCCAAACCCATTGCAGTCGTTTCGTTTCCGGAAAATAATTGTTGTTTTCATGTTCAAACAACAAACCATCCTCGCACCACCTAGGAACAGATCTCGAACCCCTGATTTTATACGGTGGAAGAAATAATTGCAAACGCCAAAATGGTGTAGGCGTTTGTTTTTCGAACAGTTTTACTTTGTTGTTGAAAATTCCTAGTCAACCATTATTTGAGGCCGTCACAATCAACCAAAGATTACCATGGTGGAATTTACGTCCAATCTGACCGATTTGTTAAGCGAAAGCGCGGCGCGACTCAGGTAACACTTTAAAGCAACAAAAAGCGAAAACATATCCTCTTTGGACGACATTTTCCACAGCATATTTACGCCTAAAATAAACAGAAGCAGTGCGAGGTGTGTAGTCAACGCGAGATATATGGGACGATTGGCACTAGACGAGAGAACCGGTGAAGTTGTGCTTGGCTCAATGTTTTGAAATAAATTAAGCTAAGAAATAAGAAGAACCGACAATTGACGACAATAGGTAGGCTTGGTCCACATATGCATTTCGTTTAAATTTTAATTCCTTTTCCGACATATTTGCGAAGGGTGTGGCAACAATAATTTTAAAATTTAACTGTTGTCATGACAACCTCACATGAAGTCGAATCAACACAACTCTTTTCTCAATAAAACACGTTTTTGTAGTCATTTACTGCCCACCAGTTCAACGTTGTTTTCTTTATCCCACCCGAGACTGACAAGGTGGGTTTATGCGTACTGTATATATATTACACGATTAACAGTTGTTTATGAACAGCTTTTTGTTACCAAAATTCCTATTTTCAGCGATTGTGCAACTAAAAACGGCAACAAAACGATTATTTGTGCAGGCCTACAAGAAAGAGTGTATGTGTCAAATGATACGGGAGTGTTAAACTGTTAAAGAAAATGGTGCTCTTTCAACTTTTTATCTTTTTGCGGATATACTCAATTTATCAGTGTAGTTTTATTAGATATTAAGCTCCTAACCGACGCAAAAGTAGAATCCCCTTACTTGTTTGTTTTAGAGCTATTTTGTCGCTATGATTTCTTTCACCAAGTGTTGGTTAGACTGGTAAAGAACCGCCGCAATAACTCTTGTGGCTATTCTCCAAAACCTCAAGTAACCTTACGTGACGTCACGAGTCAACGAAACCTGTGGCTGTGAGTTGATGCGTCACACAGCGTGCTATGAGTAAAGTTCATGTTTTAAATTTATCATCTGCCCCGTGCATGTTGTGTTGTTTCCGCGTTTTTGAGGGAAGGGTTTCCTGTATCTACCAAATTGGCTATCGAACTTTTGTACAGGCTATTTGGTGAGAGTCTTCGTAACGGCTTTGACTTTTGTGATCTTGATCACAGGATCTGGAGGTAAGCTGTCTCTGTATTGTATGGGCTTCTTGTTTGCCAACATTAAAATGCGAAGTTTAGTACCTGGGGTGCTCTTCTGGCTCAACTGGCTTAGTAATAAAATCTATGTTATGATTTTTTGTGGCTGAAAAATTCACCAAGCTATTTTCATAACAGATGTCGGGTGTAGCCAAAACTCAGCAACTTGTGGATGATGTAGGAACGAGACTTTCCCAAGTCAAACTTGAATCACGAGACTCTGGAATAACTCTTGTGGCAACTGATGAAAGTGATTCTGAGCCTAAGGTTTGTGAATGCATTTGTACAGAAAATTGTAGTTAATTTCTAGTGTTTCCTTTTTCTACGAAGAGGCGGTTACAGTGTTTTCTGCAAAAAAGTCATTGGTGTGTTAATATCATTGTTTGCTAAAAATGATAGCAAAGTCTGTTACTAGGGTTCACTTCTAGCAATGTCCATCTTATGATACTGGAATGTCTTGGCAATATCACATTCCAAGATCCAATGAACTTAGCTTTAAAATCCTCAAAAATAAATGTTGCATCTGTTTTATTTGCATGGATGAGACCACTGAAAATGTTTCAGTGATTGTAGTGTTGCATGTGTGCAATGTGCAAATGAAGCTAACTTGGGTAGATTGTTTTTCTGTAGTCAAATAAAACTTAAACAGATAGTTGGTTAAGTTGGTGGTCGCTGCTAGCTTGGTGAATACGAAGCCCTAGTTGGTGCCTTGTAGCTCCCTTTGGTGGTTAGGGTTTTCAAATAGTGTTCAAATAGAAAACAATTTTGATAGATGTTTAGGTTGGATTGTGATTGTGTGTTGTTTGTCTGTTTGCTTGATCCTATATTCCAAGCAGTTACCCCACTATCCCCCTAAAATGTGTCAAATTAATTTAAGCAATGTCGTAATTAGATAGAATTTAAACAGTTTGTGGAACATGCAACTGTGATGTATTGTTTGCTGTGTATGGTTCTGTAGCCTAGCAATTACCTTCATAATCTCTTCAAAATGTTTGTATAAACTGCCAGTGTGGTGTATCAACCCTATAGCCTCAGCTTTGTACATGACAGTGTAACTATAATATGTTATTATTATCAAATCAAATCAAACAAGTTGTATGAAACTAATCTAAAATATCTGCTACTGTTTTGTACACATTACACGGAAGCCTACAATTATTCTCTAACTTTACATGTGTTTCTTTGTGCAGAAACAATCATGTAAACCATATAAAGGTTGGGTAACTATGAGACTTAATGTAAAACGATGTAGTGAATATATCATCGTTCTAGGTATGCTTTATTGAACAATTTGGCGTTTTATATTGTAGTTTAGAGAAACTGACAGTGNTTTTGATAAAACTTGTAAATGTGCTGATGTAGTGCTGTCTGTTTTATTTGCATGGATAAGACCACTGAAAATGTTTCAGTGATTGTAGTGTTGCATGTGTGCAATGTGCAAATGAAGGTAACTTGTGTAGATTGTTTTTTTGTTTTGTTTTTCTGTAGTCAAATAAAACTTAAACAGATAGTTGGTTAAGTTGGTGGTCGCTGCTAGCTTGGTGAATACGAAGCCCAGTTTGTGGAACATGCAACTGAGATGTATTGTTTGCTGTGTATGGTCCTGTAGCCTAGCAATTACCTTCCTAATCTCTTCAAAATGTTTGTATAAACTGCCAGTGTGGTGTATCAACCCCATAGCCTCAGCATATGACTTGTTAGGCATTTAAAGTTTGTACATGACAGTGTAACTATAATATGTGATTATTATCAAATCAAATCAAACAAGTTGTATGAAATTAATCTAAAATATCTGCTACTGTTTTGTACACATATACACGGAAGCCTACAATTATTCTCTAACTTTACATGTGTTTCTTTGTGCAGAAACAATCATGTAAACCATATAAAGGTTGGGTAACTATGGGACTTAATGTAAAACAATGCAGTGAATATATCATCGTTCTAGGTATGCTTTATTGAACAATTTGGCGATTTATATTGTAGTTTAGAGAAACTGACAGTGGTACCTCAAGTCCATCTCATCGGTCCAAGCCAAGAAGTGTATCAGACTCAGTTACTCAAGTTTCCAAGCAGATCAGTGTCAAGGACACACAGGTACTATATCACTTTTCAACTGCTGGGCTGCCCAACTTACCTACTTACACTTGCTTTTATATGTTTGATATCTTTAGTGTGTGTTTATTTTTTATCACTAGTGGAAGGAATACGCCCAGCATAAAAAAGTTCCTGCATAGAGTCTATAAAATTTCTACTGCTTATACATACCAATAAAGTTTCGCAGAACAACTTTCTAAGTTGACAACTTTAAATTGATCAAAGCCTTTGTGTTCATGTTTCTGCTGAAGCAAATCAAGACTTCAACAAAAAAATAGTATTGAAACCCGCAACACCTTTGTGCCGACTAACATGTGGCCGCTGGTGCTACTAGACATTGTTGGCATTGTATTTCTCCAAACACAAATACCAGATTTCCAATATTTACCTCAATCTCTATGATGGGTGGAAATTCTCTCCTAAAAATTTTCTCCTGAGTTAATTATTAACCTAAATATACTGGCACCACAAGGTTCAACAATAAGTCAATTCTTACACATGTTGCACACATGAAATAAGATAATTTGTTTTAAAAACTATAGAGACTTGCTGTTACTGTCTGTAAAATGTGCTGCAAGTTTGCAGTGTGGGTATAGGTAAATGACCACTGTCATTTGCAAAATGCCTGCAAACAAACAATAGTCCATTAGCAAGGGCAGTTAACCTCTTTGCATAATTAGTTTGTTCCAAGTTGGGTAGTATAATTTTAGCGAGGTAGAGGAACTGTGGCACAGTTGCTTACAAGGACATATGGGTATGTCAGATTTTTAGCTAATATTTTAGTCTTTTACCAATACAGTTAACATTGGTAGGTTTGCATACAGGTAAGAATATTTGCAAATGTATGAAAAAAATTTCAAAAAGCAAGTTTGTTGGGACAATTTTAGCGTACAACAATATTTTTTTAACAAATGAAGGTGCCAAATTTTTCTGCATGAGATTAAATTTTTCTGCAGTAGATGTAACAAGCAGAAGTTTGTTAGCCAAACAGCCTCTGCAGAACTTTTTAAATTGTGGAATTTGTAATATCGGGACAATAACTAGCTTTTTTAACATTAATGAACAAAACAATTCTTTAGCCTAAGTCTTGCTTAATTCCCTACCTTGCCTCCTTGCACTCTAATGTGCTGCCCCTTGGATGAACCTCATGAGTCTAAATAGGTGTCTCAGGACAGATCGGTGACATAATGCATAATTCATGGCCTCACTACTGTTAGAAAGTGCCTTGCGTGAAATCGATTGCCCATTAGCAGTCAGCATCCCAGCCACATGAAATCAAGCTTGGCTGCAAACTGTACTATTCACGTCCGCAACCTTTTTGCCTGCGGTAGGTTGAGACATCGCAAGGGAGGTATTAATGTGTTTGTTGAATAGATAATCCAACAAGGCAAAGATTTTAGATCAACTTTTGAAATTTTTCACAAAAGACTGGAAGTGTAGAATATCAGTAAGGACTGTCATTATTATTGTAGTCAAGTCCTGTCAGGAATACTACTATTGTAAATGCTACAAGGTTTTGGCAGAGTACACAGTGAAACAGGGTTCCTAATACTTGCCCCTGTAATATGTGTGATTTCGAGTAGGTTATGTATGAATAAAAAATTGTAAACCAAATCAATCTTATTTTCTGATATTAAGGCTTGTTAACTTCTTAAAAATGTCTAAAAACAAACTATGTATATTGTAAATTAATTGTTTTAACAGACAACAACCACTGTTTTGTTTCAACACACATTAATTTGCTTATTAACAGTTTTTAATCAAATTTTTTGAGTAAAAATTGCCTGATTTAACATGCAACATTGAACAAAATGCGCAAATGAAAAGAAATATTAAGTTCAACACAACCTTCAAAATCAATAAGTTGTTTTAGGTACATTATGTTCAACACTTGAATTGTGTGACATTTGGTTGTTATCATTGATTTCGGTGGGCTAGTGTAAATTATTAATGTGTGTTGGGACAAACACATGAGAAAACACGTTTTAGCCACCCAGGTTTTAGAGGACAACATCTTTAGCAATTGCTATGTTTGTTTTTGCAAAGGTAATAAAGGCAGTGGATCTATTGTAACATCAAAAATGAGTAGACAATTTAAGACAACTAGCAGTTTCGATGTTACTGACACTTGCTTTCTGTGAACAAGAATTGCTTACAAATTGCAGTTTCTCATTTTGCATTTTTATTTGTCATAAAAAAGCCATATCTTTGGCTTATGTGTATGTATGTAGACATAACATTTTAAAAAACTGCAATGCAAAATCGACTGGTAAGTTAAGTTGTGGAAAAGAATGTCTGTGATACTTATGAAATAAATGTTTTATCCGATTGATTGTCACAACTAATTCTTTAGCCATGGAAACATTTTTGTATGTGTGTTATACAAGTAAGAAAATTTATCAAAAAGGGTTTGAAGTATGTATTAACAATGGCATACACTAGATAAAAACACAGTTAGATTAGATATTGCATGAACTAGTAAGACATTGCATAAACCCAACAAAAGAACGTAGGTCTTATTGTCTTTTCCATGTAAGTGTGTAATTCCACTGCGAAATTTTTATGATTCTGGTTTAAATTTATTGATATTATATGTATGTGTACAAAAAGCATGTTCTGTTGTAACCGGGTGTGTTTTGTTTGTGGAAGTCATACAAAAACATAGCACCATTGTACTTGGCAGGAAGGGACGAAGCTAAATCAGTATCTGTTGAAAGATGATCTTGGTCGAGGGGCATATGGCGTGGTGAAACTTGTGTACAATGAAGATGATAACAATTTATATGTCAGTGGTAATGTTTTGTTACACTTATGATCATACTGAATGTTTTCTTCCAACTAGGCTGGGTTGTTATTATGGGTAACAAAGATAGAAGGGGACTTGTTGTTTTTATCCTGTAAGCTTGTTCATGCACTTATGGCAAAAAAAATTGAAACTTTTTGCAGCTGGTTAGTTTTGGTCAATGTGTTTTGTCTTAGTTAATGACCCAAGGCCCCAGTAGTACAACTTTCTGACCCACATCACAAATAAAAGATGTCACAATATTTTTCTTTTTTTATGTACTCTGTTGGGCTTTAAATACTACTACTTTGATTAAACGTTTACGGGTGTGGTTTGAGTTTTAAGTGTGGGAAGTTAAATTGTAGTTTAACACTGAAATTAGGGTTGGGTATTTGACTGGTCAAATTCTTGTCAAATATGTCAAATATCAGTCAAATACTTAGAACACTATTCAAATGCTATTCTGATTTAAAGTTAATGATAAGTAACTAAAAACAATAAGAACTGTTTATTTACTATATGTACCACATGCCTTTCACTATATATCATAAAACCTTTCAACATCCAAAAAAAATATCAGCTGTGCTGTTGCTTAAGTCAGGGGCTAAGGTTGTAAAAACGCATATAAGTGAAGGCCAGGGCAACTAAATTTTTACTGATGCGGCAAAAAACCAACCTCTTAAAAATACTCCTGTTACTTGTTGCGCCTTTCCATCATTATAATTTCCGAAATGCCCAGCTGAGTAACAGTTAAAACTGAAACAAGCAGTGTTGATCAGCTCAGTAACATTTGTAAATACTACTCGCATTGACATAAAGTATAGACGAATTATAAAGGCCGCTTCGGATAAAAGATTATTGGTTCCAGTTGTCCAATACAAATGGAAAACTTTGAATATGCACGGATTTGAATCCTAAAGATTCGATATTCTACTCTGAACATCCCCAACCATATAAAGGTTTTAGCTCGCATACATATATATAAGTTTGTGAAATGAAAAACATTTAGTTTTAACATCGTTATGAAATTTTCCAAGTCTTGCATAAATAGTTTCCCTTACAAGTACTCAATTAGTGTTACAAAACAATACCCTACACTTTTTCATTTGAAGGGTATAAAAAAAGTGTTTGGCCCCTCACAAGTTCTTTCAAACTCAACTTTTAAGGCAAGGTTGGGAAAATTGACAGTATTTGCTTTTAAAAAACATATTTGACCACTTAAAAAAAGTGCTGTCAATTGACCATATTTGACTGGTCAATTGACAGGCTTGCCAACCCTAACTGAAATTCATAGTTTTTTGTAGAAAATGAGTTTTTTATTACTTTTTGCATTTTTAGTTGTCTCAAAGTCCAAAGTGAAGAAGTAAAATGTTTTACAGGCAATGAAGATATTTTCCAAGAAGAAATTGCTCAGGCAAGCAGGATTTGCACGTAAGTTTAACCGCTATGCATTCTGTAAACAACAGCAAGTTGGAACTTTACCTAAACAAAAGATTTTATTTAATTGGTTTCCTGTCGTGGATTTTCTGACAGCAATCCTTTTTCTGGGATGCATTCTAATGACAGCTTTGAAATGGTAGATTTAATCAGTGGTACAAAGCTAAAAATTTGAGTTTCTTCTTGTCACTTTTTACATGTTAACCTGAAGTTTTACTATTGTATAAACGCAGCATTTATCAAGTGTGTTTTCATTGACAATTCTACCAAGTTTGGTGTTTTTTTCAACAGGTCGCCCACCGCGGGGAGGAAAAAAAGCCACCACCCCTCTTGATCGTGTGTATCAGGAAATTGCATTGCTAAAGAAATTAAATCATGCCAATGTCGTTAAACTTGCTGAGGTTGGTGCATAGTGGGCACAGGTTTTGCCTAGTTTATTGATTGTTAAGACAGTATTGTCTTTTGCCAAAACCACAAAATCAAATTAAGAAACACATGATGCATTGACATTGATTTAAAACTATGATATAAATTTTAAATAGATATTGCAAAATGAAACATCAAAAGTATCACCAGAAATGTGAAGAACAAATAGTTTTACTCATGCGATTGTGATACCTAAGGTTTGGATTGAGGTATATTTATTTTCATAGCAGCACAAATTGGCACCAATTCTAAACATATCCACACTTTGAGATAATTTTACAAAATTGGTGTGGATGAGGCTAGCTGAACTTCTATAACCTCGACACAAAACGAATGCAGGCAAAAGCCACAATTTTGATACTGCAAAAAATAGCTGACTGACAAGAAATACACCTAAAAAATACTTGTTTTGCTGATTTCTTTGCAATTTTGAGTAAAACAGGTTTCTTAGACGCCATAAGAAAGTAAAAAAACAGCATCTAAAATGATAAATAATGCAAAAAATTTAAGTAACTTACAATTTTCTTTCATATGCAATATCCATAATGTGTGCATATGAAAACATAGGATGTAAATGACATTTTTCGTGAAGTGTTTATGCAGATTAGTGCTTATGAAACACTCTAATCATAGTCTGGGTTATAGGGCGTAATACAGCATCAGAGCTGCCTTAAACTCCATGCATCAAGGTGTTTAAAATTAAACAATGCATAGCAAAACTATTTTTGTAGGTGCTTGATGATCCAGCGGAAGACAGTCTTTACATGGTGTTTGAACTCATGAAAAATGGGTGAGTGCTAAGTAATTTTTTGGTCCATGAGATTGTTTTTGTTGGTGCAACTGTCTTAACATTAAAGAACTTACAGTTAAAATTCTCACACTGACTTCTGTGTTTCTAACTTAAGTGGTATGATCAAACCCTTTTGATTGCTCCTAGCAGATTCACCAAATTTTGAAAACAAACAAGAATGTGTCCGAAAGTTATACAGCAACAGTTTGCTGGCAAGTTTTTGAAGAACCAACCTTAGTTGGATGTTATCCCCACTTAAAAATAAAACAAAACGCAGAAATTTTTTATCACTGGTATTGCTTGTAACATAAACTTAGGTCATTTTGTGCTGTCTAAGTAAGGACCAACTTTTTTACATTTTATTTTTCATTTTAGTGAGGTGCTTGATGTTCCTACAAAATCACCGTTGAACGAAACAACAACACGAAAGTATTTCCGCGATGTGATACTGGGTCTGGAATATTGTAAGTTCTAGCTACAAAGGATGTTTTTTGATTAGTACTTTTAGATGTATTTCTCGGAAACATAATTGGCATCTTCACAGAGATCACTTATAACACCGTACCTTCTACCGTGACCCAAATGACTTTTGGTAAAAAATATGCAGTCCACAGTTGGCTATTTGCCAACATAATTGGTATTCTAACATATCCAAAGGTACTCTACAAACTACGCTCAAGTCGCCCATATTTTGACGTTTCTTTTTCAGTACATTTCCAAAAAATTATTCACCGTGACATAAAACCATCGAACCTTTTGTTGGACGAACATAACCTTGTCAAGGTAACGAATACCTCTCATATCAAACTTTTAAAAATGAATTACTTTGTAAGAGAACGTCATTTTTAAAACGATGCATGTTTTGTTATTTAGATCGCTGACCTCGGCGTGAGTCAGCAGTTTTCTGGTGGCGATGCAGAAATATCAAGCACCGTTGGCACGCCAGCCTTTCTACCACCAGAGGCGGTCTCGGGATCGGGGGATAAATTTTTGGTATGCCGTCTTCTGCAGGCCTTGTTACATACAGCCGCAGGGTGACAAAAAATTTAACATTTTATAAAAGCCTGTAACCACTACGCCGATGCTTAGTTTTGAGACGCGGGGTGGTTAATAGGGTTTCCCACGGTCATACCTGTTAACGTTTGTTTCAGGGCCGACCTCTGGATATCTGGGCGCTTGGCGTAACTTTGTACAGTCTCGTGTATGGGGAAACACCCTTTAAAAGTGATCACGTGATGGAACTACACAAACAAATTTGCAACGATCCCGTCGTGTTTCCTAAAGCGTAAGTTAATTTGCTTTTTTCGTGATAAACAAATGGCTGGAATTTGAACAACGCAACTCCTTCTAAAGATAAGCAATTCAGAGTGATTTTGCTTGAAAAACTGCGGTACTCATCCATAATTAGGCTTAGAAATCCCTTTGAATGTTCATGCTGAATGCCGACTGTGAAACTTTTCAGGCCTTTGGTGTCCAAAGACTGCCAGGATCTGATCAACAAAATGCTTGACAAAAACCCGATGTCCCGTATCACCCTGCAAGACATTAAGTCTCACCCCTGGGTGACAGAGAAGGGGGCTCACGCCCTTCCATCGGAGAAGGAGAACTGCCACCTCGTCACAGTAACAGATGACGATATCAGATCGTGTGTGAAAACTATACCACGGCTAAACACGTTGGTAGGTGAAGATCAACAATACACAATAAAAAAAATGAGAAACACATTAAGTAATGCGTCTGGTTAAATAGGAAACGTTTAACAACCAAGTTTTAACCGTTGAACAAAAAACGCCAAAAATTTGTGATAAATATTTGTACTTTGTCCTATAAGTTTGTGATCAACTGTTAAAAAAAACTTGTTTTTTGCATTTCGCAACAGATCCTTGTCAAATCAATGTTAAGACACCAGAGTTTCAAGAATCCGCTATTACAAAAGAAGCAAGCGGCAGAGAAAAAGACTTAGTGACTTTTGAAATCTATCCTAACACTGCTTTTGTATTTCCTAATCAAATGTTGCAGTTTTTGCCATTGCACTTCCATGTATACTAGTTATGGCGAATTTTCAAGTGAACAAAATAGGTAAAATGATAAGCCTGAAGTTGCTGTGAAATTATTTACATTATACTCTGCAGTTACTTTCTAACGAAAAATGCCCAGAAGCAACTGTCTATAACACTATAAGTTCTGGTGAACAAGTTAGGATAAAGGCACATCTCATTTTACTGTGATATAATTTTTTTGTTTAGAATAAAGCCTGTTTTGATTATTTCGTTTCTAACTTTTACTGCTATTATGTTACAAACCGTTTTATCTGCGATTTCAATCGTCGTTGTTTCTGTATTCTTTAGACTCGCCTCATATACATGCATATTTGTTATACCCACACAGCGTGCTTAAGCCCCTGTTTCATTCTGTAAAGAATTGCGCGTAAAAGCCATGTGGCGTAGACATTGTTTCGGATTTGTTCATTTTTCAATCGGTATGTTTAAAACATCCTATACAAACTCGACGTTTTTGGATGCATTTTGCACATTTTTGGGACTTTTTTGAACACCGAACATAATATTTGTGTTCATTTTAGGGGGAGAGGGGATTGTGTTGTATTTTTTGTTTAAGATTGTCTTTAAAAAATGCCTTTTAATGAAAGCATGTTTTTACACTTGCAAATTTATGTTTTTGCCATTGTCACATCCCCAAAAAGTTAACGGCAATCGGAAAGTTTTCATGAAACATAAATACGTCGCCGTTGCAGGTACGATAGTGTGATTTATAGTTAACCTTTTTTTTGTTATTGTGTGCGCACCTACAGTTTTGCTTATGGTGTCCAAAGCGATCTGTAATGAAGTAAAAGTACAAGAGCATGTGGTTTTTTAATTTTCTGTCGGAAAGGGTGTCGCGTCGTTTGTTGCAAAATTGTCTAAACATCAAACACCTGTGGCGCTACAGAGCTCCTTACTTTTGATTTAATGTTCTGGANCACCGAACATAATATTTGTGTTCATTTTAGGGGGAGAGGGGATTGCGTTGTATTTTTTGTTTAAGATTGTCTTCAAAATTGCCTTTTAATGAAAGCATGTTTTTTCAGTTACAAATTTCTGTTTTTGCCATTGTCACATCCCCCAAAAGTTAACGGCAATCGGAAAGTTTTCATGAAACATAAATACGTCGCCGTTGCAGGTACGATAGTGTGATTTATAGTTAACCTTCTTTTTTGTTATTGTGTGCGCACCTACAGTTTTGCTTATGGTGTCCAAAGCGATCTGTAATGAAGTAAAAGTACAAGAGCATGTGGTTTTTTTAATTTTCTGTCGGAAAGGGTGTCGCGTCGTTTGTTGCAAAATTGTCTAAACATCAAACACCTGTGGCGCTACAGAGCTCCTTACTTTTGATTTAATGTTCTGGAAAAGTGGAAGCAAGTTTGGAGAACTGTTGAATGACCTGGCTTGTACCAAGACATACCAAATTTTCTAACATTTTTCTGCTGCTTAGGTGCGGATTAACTTTGCGTCACCTTTGTTAGCACTTTCAGAGAATAACAACTTAATTTTACTTGTTTACTAAAATTTGCATCCCTAAACTCAAGGTACATTGGTGAGTCTTCGAACCTGTAGAATTCTAGCAGGAATGGTCAACAGTTGTTGACTCGGCAAAATAGAGTTTAGTCCACATTTAACCACTATAAACCTATGTTAGTACCGATTATATTACACACATTTTTGTTAGACATAATCAGATTTAGTGACTTAACGATGAAATATATCACACCACAAAAAGAAATGTTTTCATCGACCAAATTTACAAAAATTTGGAGCATCACGTCGTCATATGTCAGTGTTTTATTCAAACCGTGCTGTGAAAGTTGCCCAGCACAACGGTTAATTTCGCCAAGTCACTTTTTCAACAGACGGGTTATTTGCTGAGTCAGTAACTGCACCCTGTAAAAAATTGCAAAAGCTAACTAAGTAAGCATTAATAATTAACCAAGCACAAACGCAAGTGGGACTGTGCTGACTGTGTTGTAGTTTACCAGCCGTCGGGCCATTGTTCTTACGTTGTGTTAAGTAAACTGTTTTTTTTCATACCTCAGAAAAACTAATAATTTGTTTTTCAATATGTCGACAAAGTAGCAGTGGTAGGTGTAAATGCGTCAGTTATTTGTTGTTGTTGTTGTGTAATTTATACCAACAGAATATTTAACTAAAAATATGCTAGACATAGGCTGTAGAAGTGGGGCGATTCGCTTTTGTGTTTTTTGAACTGTTAAGGGTAGATAAAAAAAAGTATTTTGCCACGTATACGGTTGCCATTTAAAAAATAAATTAACATGTTTTCAAGAAAAGTTATTTATGTTCTAATCTATCAGTTGTAAACAAACTTATTTTCCGTTTAATGTTGCCGAACCTAAATTTTGAAAGTTTATTTATTTACTAAATTGACTTCGATATCTGTACGTATATTTATTAATTTACCGGCTTTATTATTAGTGCATCGAATTTTTGAAAATTATGTTTTCAAACAGCATTGCTGCCATTTTCAGAGTATAACGTGTCATTTTTAGAATAATGGACAAAATAAAAGTCTTGCGACTCCATAGTGGTGATAATAGGGCGTTTACACAATGGAGATTTACAACGTCAAACACAAATTAAACTTTCGTCTACCAGGCCCTAGACAAAGAGCTCGTCAAGCCTTTTTACGTGACTCAGCACATCGGGGTGGTCTACTTTTTGTTACCTCATGTATTGCGGTCCTCTTGCGTAAGGCGTTAATTATTAACCGGCTAAAGTAAATTGCATACCTCTTTGGAAATATCTCATCACGATTTAACATCATCCGCAAACTTAATGTTAAAGATATTGTCCACATATCCGATAGGTCAAGCTTTCTTCTGTTTCATTCTGGACGAATCTAAATAGTAACAACGAATATTTCCACAGAAAAGTTAGGAAATAATAATGTATAAAGTCGTGACAAGTAAAGCTACATTGTTGGTGTTTACGATCATTCACAAAAACGAATGCGAACATATTGTGCATTTTTGTAGATACGCAACCAGCGATGTATTGTTTACAGTAGGCTCATCTACTTTTGCTGAAAACAGAAGGCAATAAATTTCAGTTCATTGGCGGAAACATATTCTCATCTATTGCGAGAAACTAGCAGTACAATGGGCGACCAGTGGCTGTACAATTATTGCAACTCTACCTTTTGGGTATGTTACAAAACTGTATTTATAAGGTAATCTAAAATTGATATTCGTTTTTGCAGGTTATACCGCACGTACGGTGTGTGAGTCCGATATAGCTATGTCAGTAAGCATATTACTTTGATATTTTGTTGAAAAGGAAATATATTGTAAAAATGGGTTGTCCTTGATACTTGGTAAATAAGACGTTGTGGTGTATTAAAACGTGTTTTTATCGGACCGATTTACTTGCATTCAAGATTGGCTAATTTTTCGGCCCAAAACGATTTAGTTGAGTTTATTGCTATGCGTTGCGTTAAAAATAGTGCCGTTTCGAAATGTCTACAAACTCAAACCTATTAATTAACTTAAGTTTCTGTGCATAAACAGTAATTTCGTAGAAATTTGCAGCATGTGGTTTGAATTTTAACCGGGCACATGAATGAATGTGTAAATGCATTTGTCTCGAAATAGGGTATTAACCTACACTGCTTGATCAAAATCTCAGTTTGACGGTTTGAAGAAAGTAAATGTTCTGGTGCGTTATCCCATAAAAGTAAAATTCGTCAAATACACAGATGACATGTTGTCAATTTAACTGTTCAAACAAAATAATCAATGTTGCAAGTTTAATTAAAATGTAATAAAGATGATTTTAATACACGTACTGATTGTTGAAAACAAATCAACTGACACTAAATTTATGTTTAACAACACATTAGTGAAAATGTACCTATAACTTTATGTACTAAAAATATTTGAAGCTTCATTTTCTATTGTCAGTTTACACCTGACACTCCTGCAAAGTTTTTTAAACATACCTGTGATACCTTTGACATTGTTGTACAGTCTCACAATAAAAGTTGTGGAGCAAATGTTATCTGTGGTAACATCTGCTGTACAAACAAAACGTCATAAAACTTTGCCTTTTGTAAGCAACTGTTTATTTACATATTGGTAAAGGAAGGGTAGAATTTACTACACTTTCCTGCATTCATGTGATTGGATAAATTGAAAGTTCCCAGTTGTGACTGAACATGTGAGATAACGTTTTTACAGAATGCATCACTTCTGAATGGGCCATATCCTTCCTTTACATCGTGCTTTCAAGACACAGTGCTGATATGGGTTCCTTGTGCCTTTCTTTGGATTTTGGCTCCCTTTCATTTTTACAGCTTAAACCAATCGACCAAACCATCTCTACCTTGGTCCAAACTGCACATTGCAAAACTGGTTAGTTTAGCTTCCATGAAATGCCTTTGACATGCCTTAATTTAGAAAATTTAGCTAAAAATTAAAAATAAGCTTGTTATGGAAATATCCTTATCCTAGTGGATGTTATTTGCCCTCCAGAAATGTTACGTCACACACCAATACATGTCTTGCATATATGTTAAAAAGACATGTACATCAATAAATAATGCAAATACAAACAACGCAAATGTGTTTGCACTCTTTTTTCAGATTATGAATGTTCTCATCCTGATTAACATTCTTGTTCAATTGTTCTATTCTGTCTATCAACTTGACCAGAATGGAATACATAAAACACCTGCAACATACGTATCACCTTCGCTTATTGCTATCACTGTGGTAGGCTAAATAGAATGCAGCTTTTCAAAAGAGAGAGTATTGTGTGCGGTACTAAAATATCACATACAGTATGTTTCATTAACCACCATCTGTAAATATCCAATTTTTTGCATTACCTGTTTTGATTTTTAGTTTATTGCCTTTCCCATGCTTATTCACTCACGCAAGCATGGTGAAGTCTCCAGTGGAATACTATTTCTCTTTTGGTTACTGATGCTTCTTTGTGCAGTTATACCACTTTCAGATGGGATTCACAACATACAAAACAATGTAAGTCACTCTAAAGCATTGTTTAAAGCAGGTTTCAATTAATGTTCAAGGCCACTGGCAAAACTGTTTTTAAAACATTTTTGCTTTATTTATTAAATCTAACCATCAAACACATTTTTTCCCTAAAATGTTGTTGCTGTGCATTAATGTTGTTACACCTAATTTGTGTGGTTAAACTGACAGGTTTTATCTTGTATGCATCTTGCAGGAAAATGTTGACATTTTTGGATTTGTCATGCACACCATCTACTTTGCCTTTCTATTAGTAATGGTTCTTCTCAATGCCTTTGCTGAGTGGAAATACAGACCAGAAGTATGGTGTAGTTTAAAAAAACTTGTTTGCCTGAGTATTTATTTGTATAAACCTGTATATTATTTATTTTCCAGAAACTTTGCCCAGAACTTTTTAGTTCTCTACCCAACAAGCTTTTCTTTTGGTGGTTTAATCCGTAAGTGTTTTTCCCCTTCTACAGGATTAGAGTAGCTGGCTATTTTTAGAGTATTTGTTTTTAATCCAGAACAGAGTTACAAGTTATAAACAATAAATAAACAACAATCAAGAACGTTTTTTTATTAGTTTTGGAGTCACCCTCATGAATTCTATTGGAACTGTAACCAACAGTGATTTTTGTTTTAACATCTAACAGTGTGAGAAGGATGTAAAAAAATTTAACCACATGGCAATACATCTTTTACTTCCATACTTGCACCTTTGTATCGTTATATTTTACCACCTTACTACAAATAGTTATGAAAGCAGTATGTGTCAATAAGCATCAAAACATGTTTTGTTCAGTTTTTATTTTGATGGTTAACTGTTTTTGTGCAGAATTATTATTCTTGGCTACAAGAACCCCATTAAAATGGATGATCTGTGGGAGTTGAATCGCAGAGACGAGTCACATATGATGTCACCTGACTTTCACAAATACTGGAATAACGAAGTAGACAAAAGCAGGTAAAACCAGTGCTTAAAACTTTGGTAGCTTATCTTTTGTGAAAACAGTGAATAACACCGCTTCAAATTGCTTTTCAGGCGCTCATTTAAAAAGCAAATCAAAAATGTATACATAAATCAAAAGCTGAATGCACAAGAGATGGTAAGTGTTTGGTATAAATATTTGTCTAAAACCAAAAATCTTCTGTGCATGAAATTAACCAGTGTTATGTCTGTATTTATTTATACCTAATAACTTAAAAGTTTCTACACTTTTACCATGTGCAGAATGACAAGCATGATTACAAAACTGCACCTTACCATCCATCATTGGTGAAAGCTCTGTGGAAAAAATTCTGGAAAACTTTGCTGGTTTCAGCAATCTTTAAACTCTGCAATGATCTTATTCAGTTTATTGCTCCACAACTTTTGTCGTAAGTATGAATGGAAGTGACTGTCATTCTGTGTCATTGAGTGCAGACTTTTGCTAAAATTTAAAAAGCAAAATTAATTTTGTGCTTGGTGTTGTAGGTATGTTAACTTGCAGTATGTTTATCCTATGTAAACTTAATGCAAAGGCTGATGATTTCTTTTACGGAAGACCTGAGTATTCCTATTTGGAGGGGATATTTCTATGCTGCTGCAATGTACGTAGTGGCCATAATACAAGCTATCATGCTTCAGCAGTACTTCCACCGGTGTTATCTAATCGGAATGAGAATTCGCACTGTTGTGATTTCTATAATCTATGAAAAGGTTTGACATCATTTCATAATGTTCCACTGAATGAATTCTTTTTAGTTTACTGTGGTAAAATATAATGGAAAATTGAAAACGTAGTTGACTGATTTAAATCTCTCAACATAGATTTTTGAACCTATTTCATCAAAGATTATTTGGTTTTTATTGGAACTTTTTATTTGGGGATTTCAGAGATATTTTGTACTACATTTTTACAACATCTGTCAAATAAGCAGCTGAAAACAAATTTTATCTTTACAAATATAGTTAGATTTTAGTGGTTTTAAACCCACAAACTAGTGAGCGCAAAGGGGTAGTTTAGAATATCGTGTTTGTCGGAATACGCAGAAACGAACACAAACTTTTTATTGCAAACCGTTTGACAATTATATCACCTTTCCAGTCTCTGTTGATTTCCAACGCTGCGCGACAGCAGTCAACGGTGGGCGAGATCGTCAATTTGATGTCAACCGATGCACAACGATTCATGGACCTGATGACTTACATCCACATCTTGTGGTCAGGACCGCTACAGATCATCATTGCTGTTGTGCTTTTGTGGCAGGTTGGTTCATGTTGTCAACATTCTTCTTAGTTTTAGTGTTGTACCTAAGGGCGCAGCACATGTGCTCTGTTGAAATTGTGTAGTCGCTTAATTCTTAAATATCGTTTACAGGTTTTAGGCATTGCGGTGTTGGCCGGTTTGGCGATCATGGTGGTAATGATACCTCTGAACGGGGTGATCATAAAACGAATGCGGAACCTCTCCATGAAAAACATGAAAATCAAAGATCAGAGAATCAAACTCATGAACGAAATCCTTAACGGAATAAAGGTGAGAAGTTCAACACACTTTAAAACACAGAAACATGTTATCGGGTGACGAAGTTGTTTACTGTGATTTTTGTCTTACGTATTGAAAGACGCCCTGTTGTTGAATGTTAAAATTAGTATATACATCTCTCAAAAATGGTAATTGGATGCATACAAAAAACGTATACAGCATCAATACTTTCACTGGGGTTGTCCAACGGAGTCATTGCAAACAAGATTCAAGTGACTTAAGGAACTGACTAAATGATAACAAAACAGCCTTAGCTTTGTGTTAGCTCTATACAAACTAGCACCTAGGCCTTTTCTGGAAACCACTTTCACTTTATACGGTGCCATTTTGGAATGGTGATGAAAATAGTCTTGTCGAAACACAATGCAAAGATTACGTTTTACGTTGGTTTATTGGCAATTCTGCTCTTAGACACGCTGCAACTTGCAAAAGTTTCACAAAAATCACCTTTACAAAATTAACTACATCAAGATCTTACACTGTTACATATTCCTCAGGTTTTAAAGTTGTACGCATGGGAACCGTCATTTGAAAAACAAGTTCTCGACCTTCGCGACAAAGAGTTGAAATTGTCAAAGAAGATGGCCTACCTCAAGGCTCTGTCTTCGTTTCTTTGGAATTGTACACCTTTCATTGTAAGTGTACTATTATCGTAAATTACACGCAATCTTGTAAAATGTGTAGGCATCTTTCAATGTATTATGGTATTAGGGCTTTGTATTTTAGACAGATTCGTTGATAAGTTTTGCGACTGTCGTTTTGCACATTAACAAATACGGTATACGCCCACCACCACTATACGTTACATGTGTCACTTTGATTTGAGCCAACCAATTTTGCAATCAGGTGTCGTTGACGTCATTCGGAGTTTATCTGGCAATCGATCCCAATAACGTTCTCGATTCGGAGACGACTTTTGTTTCACTCTCGCTTTTCAACATCCTTAGGTTTCCGCTGGTAATGATCCCGGCAATGATCACTTCTGTCACACAGGTTGGTGAAATGACATAAACATCACACATGCAGCTAAACCTTTTGTTGTATTTTTTGTTTGCCATTTTTTACACCTGCATAATAGTGCGGATCATATCATGGCGCAGAAAAGTCCAAGGTCGTAAAAATTGATGTTTNTAAACCTTTTGTTGTATTTTTTGTTTGCCATTTTTTACACCTGCATAATAGTGCGGATCATATCATGGCGCAGAAAAGTCCAAGGTCGTAAAAATTGATGTTTCCACATTTTTTTAACCATACTGACGAAGTCAGTTGTAGTTATTATGTTTTGTATTGAGATTTTTGCGCAATTTAGGCAAGTTAATTTTTGTTAATTTTTTTGGCAGTTACCTACATTGAGTTTAATAGAAGTCATTTTTACACAGTTGCTTTAGTTTTAAGTGGAAAAACTGTATGTAGCAGATGTAATTACCGACACTTGAAATTTGGGTTAAATTACGGTTTACGAAGCAGTTTTTTAGCAACAGATCTTCGTGTAATCGCCACATTTCGACCAAACCGATAGTTTATCGTCGGCTTTGTACAAAGCACCATGATGAGTGCACTGCTTGGTGGTAAATCACTAAAAAACATTTTTTTAAACTTACTTTGTCGTAATGATTGGAACTTGATTTGTA
>QXVZ01010949.1:0-14591 GCA_008931825.1 Phallusia fumigata | reverse complement strand
TGACGTCATAGGAGGATGAAATTTTGCATGACGTCATAGTATGTACGTCACTATATCGTGACGTAATTTCAAGGTTCTGTGACGTCACTAACATAGTTACGTACAATTGTACACTAGACCCCACTTAACAATTATGATCAAAAGGATGACTCCTGACAAACATTATCAGAGCATTCGGGATCAAATAAAGACAAGGATAATGTTAGGTATCAAACACGAAATTTCAAGCAACTCTTCCGGGTTGCATATCAAGACCGAAATACCGGAATAAAAAATAGGGGTATTTCGTTCCGTTCCGGTATTTTGATTCTTTTTTATTTCGTTCCGGTAATTGGACCAAAATTTATTTATTTCGTTCCGTTATGAAACACTGGCAAAAATGCCTTTTGAAAGTGGGTAGCAAACAAATTTACAAACAGCACACTAAAAAATCACATTGACGATATTATACACTTTAATGCACCAACCAAAAAATTCCAGTTTTGTTACTTCTTTCTATAACACAATGCAAATATACAAGTGTGCTGACTTAAACATGTGTGGCGAAAACACACCCTGGAGCACCATACAAGTATACTAAGATAGATCCTTTAAAATGGGCAACAGTGAGGCAACAGATTGGAAAGAATGGCCAATATTTTAGTTTTGACCTTACAATGCGCGCACTTTCGGTGATTTGAGTACAAATCCGCGCACAATCTTCACAAACTGCTTTATAGTGTAAATAGATGATCTATTACTATTTGCGAAAAAATCTTACAGCTTCAACAACTACCAATACATCTTTAACGGCGAGGCAATGTCATTTCGGTGAAATCGAAAACACAAAAACAAATTTTTTTACGCATGACTGGTCGTTGTTTAATGTTTCAACAAACATTTCATAAATCTAGAGCATTGGTTCCAAACCTGGGGGTTGCGACCCCAAGGGAGGTTTTCTGGGGGTCGCAACAGATATGTGATATTTTAATACTGCACAGGCATTGTCATTGAAACGTCCATGGAGCGAAAGTGAATGCAAATAAGTGATATACTGTTAAATGCAATTTGATTGATCCTGTTGTTTGGAAAAAATGGTCGCAAGATATTTTAAATCATTATAGGGGGTCACCAGTCAGAAAAGGTTGGGAACCACTGATCTAGAGGTTTCCTAACTTTTGGTGCTTTTGTGCATTAAATTGAACTGCATTTTTGGTTGCAAATATTTTATTCGATTTAAAAATAAAAAAATTATTATGTTCGAAAGGCTTACCTGGCGCTAAACGCAGGTTATGGTGTGTCGAACGAAGTTTACAAGTGTGACGTGAGTGAAAATAGTTGCTTACAATTTCGTGTGTGTTGAAGCGTGACTAACATCGAGTTGCGTCAAATAAGTGAGTTAAGTTCATTGTCCTTAGTGAAAGAAATCGTAGCGATACTTGCACTAAAACAATCATCAAGTCGGAAATAGCTGCACAACGCTAGGACGTTAACAAAAGCGACGCCGTCATTACAAGGCGTTGTGTGGCGTGGAGTCACATCGGAGGGATTTCTAAGACTAACCACCAGTGTTAGGTAAAGAGGGTGGGTTTCGACAGAAAAAGAAACCCTGCTGGATAGTTTCAAGCGCCAGAAGGAAGGTTACAGGGCAATTGTTTAAACAGTAGTACACATAATGGACTATTGTTGTGTTAGAGAAATTCGAGTAGCATACTTTTTTTTCACGGGGTTCGAACCCCAGACGATCCCGGGAACTAATCCCGATCATGTTTTTTATGTCTGTATATGGGTCGAGCGCCTCAGACCATTCGACCAAGTTTCTTTTTCTCTCCAACTTTTAACTTTTATTGCGCATAAAAAACACATGGAAAATGAGACGATTATAGCGAACAAACAAACACAAATAGTCATAGGCATTAACGCAAGTGAGCATTCCACTTCAGTTTATATTTCCACAAGGTATCATTTTTTAGGAAAACGATTTTTTCATTGCACATGCAGCGTCTTATCTCATAAACAAACATTTCTACCTTTTGGTTTCACTTTTTGAATCTTACATTTATAAATGACAAATCTGGCGATCAAAACCAAGCAATTCTTCAAATTTCGTATGCATTTCTCGTATGCATTTTTGGTTGTGGATAAATTGTCATGTATTCTTGTCAATATTTAATCAATGGCTGTTTCTCTGTCTGGTTTTGTAAGGTGAGTACGTTTCCCAGGTAGTTGGAATTGCCGCAATAAGGCACTGGTAGTTCGCTTGGTTTTGACTGTTGTTTATAACTAGTAATTTTCGCAGAGGTTTTCAAAACTGCGATAGTCCGCGGTGGCCGCGGCGCGTCTCCTGGAACGCCATTAGTTCAGAAACGTCATCGCCGATCATAAGTGTCACTTCTCCACCCTCAATCTGTGGAAACTCTAAATCACGTAAGTATGGCATCTTCTTTAGTTTCGTCTTCGACGGTAATCTGTTTGGTTTTACTGGAAGCTTATCAATAGCCAAGCCAAAATGCAGGAATCCATAGCGTAAAGGAAATGAGAAACCCTGTTGTAGCCGAGTGGTAAACAAACTTCATTCTGCCATAAAACGGTTTTTCAATAAAATTACCGCAATAAAGGTCTGATAAATATAAAACAAAAGCATTGTACGAAAGGTTTAAATGTATATCACCTTCACTTTTCCTGTAAATTGCAGGTTAAATCCAGTTGTCTGCGACCGCGTTGCGCATGCGCATTGTGATTTTTATGCAGAGATAAATCTTGTTTCCAAACAGTTCGTCAATATTTTCCAGTAATCAAATCAACAAACCGTGATCAACATATAACACAATTTTATACGAATCAGATATATTTGATGATCAACGGTATTTTTCTCGTTAGATATGATTCAAAAATATTACGTGAACATTAGTCAGCAAAACACAGCGGTGAGTGCAAACTTTGTTAACATGAATCAGCAGTTTTATTTTTGGTGCTGAATCAAATTCAGATCAGAAGGAGATCATTGCAAAGCGTGCAAAGCGTGCAAAGCGCTCTGTTTGCTATGATTCGTTTTGCCTGGTTTGTGATTTTTTAGTCAGCTGGCGCCTAAACTGCAACATTAACGACCGAAGGTAGACCACAGTAATAAACGATCCAGATTTTAAAACATGCACTTCTCATTTCATAGAAAACCTGTACAAAATGTTACTGCGGGCTTTTGAAAAACATTAGAATCTAACACATACCAATTATTCCGGTGTCAGGTTTAAAGTTGTGTCACATTAAACACTATCTTCAGATCATCCTACTTTTAAACCACTTGATTGATAGCTCTTCTAGAGGCCATATATTATTTGTGTTCAATACAATTCTAACGATTGGTTTTGTAGTGAGTTCCTAAATGTTTCTGGTAACAATAACCTTGTTTGTGTTTACTAGTTGGTAAAATGTTCCTTGCCAAGATTTGTGAACTGGTCCTGCATGAATTACAAAAAACGTCTAAAAATCAGTTGTTGTCAACTGATCATTGCATCACAAGCCACATAGAAAGACTTACCAAACATCCAAAATAGCTTTCAAATTCACTGGAAAAGGAGATCATCGACTTGGGTGCATTGTAAGATGAACCAGTTAGAAAACACACCGCAAAGCTTAGTTTGGGCAACAGCTTTTCCAAATGTAAGACTTTTTTGCCAAAGTGGTAACAACTCATCATCATCGTTTGACACAAGTAGAGAGCAAGGGTCATCTTGATCCATGCTCAGCAATCTTTTTTACTGACGTTAGCACAGTGAGAAGGTCTGACCAAATGTTAAATTTGCGCAGGATCAAATGTTTTTGCTTGCTAAAAAAAGAGTTTGCTCCCACGTTTTAGTCATGAAGGAGTCGTCCAAACTTTTTCAAATTTTCAAACATGATAGATGTGTATCTGAAGTTGTGCAGGGGCAACTTTTTACCCCAATTCACCCATCGATTCACACAGGCCCAAAAATGTGAAATTTTTAAAACGGCAATATGTAGCAAAGTAAATTACCTAGAAGTTTCTTATTTTATTAGTTGATACAATGCAAAGTATTTTAAATGATTTTTAGGCTTTAGTTTGGATTAACTCATTTATACCTTTCAAATATTCAGTTTTTTGTTTACATGCTTTTTGCTTCAAGCATACTAATCCAAATGTATTGAAATTTAAAATGTACATTTATAGGGTGCTTTTCATTGGTTGTTTAAAATTTTTGGTCAAGTATTTCCCCTTGCAGAAGACAGTGCAGCACAGCAATTTATTTATTTGTTTGTTATATTTTTAGTTTTGCCATTTCGTTGCCGCATGGTCAATATAGATCATTACTATGTAGTTGTATGTAAAAGTTGTACGCAACACCTCCCAACATGTACAAAGAAATGATCTTTTTTATAACAGACAAATTCCAGCTGTTAATACTATACCACTGCTTTACGTGATTGCATAGTGTTAACCGAGATTCGTTTGCTAAATAACACTGTTAAAGATAATACGTTACAATAACTTTGCTCTCAAATACAGTTGCACTGTTTGTACAATAGCATGTAAGCTTATATTTGGTTGGTCAAAAACGCAATGTTGATGTTGGATTTACAGCTCATTGCTGAAACCGAAAGGGCCGTTTAGGGTTTGCAGTTTACTACGGCTCGGTCAAGGTCACTGCAGGTCAAACTATTGCTTAGTGTAACTGTGGGGTTTAATTCATGCATTTGACATTGATTTTGAAATTGGCATGATGTAGGAAATGATTTAGTTAAATTACAAATGGAAATCTTTACTTTTTGTTTAAATTTGTCAAACTGATTTTTAAACCGATCACATTCTAAAAACAAACTACTATTCATAAATTGCATGTGCGTGGGGACCCATATGTTTATGCTAGCAGAAACAATCATGTTATAAATACCAAGGGACTTAACGACCAAAAGTAATGTGGGTGTTGAAAATACATCCAATGTAATAAAGATATGGTGTATGTGGAGAACATCATTTTGAGGTGGTAGTGTATGTGGAATGAAAATATGGAGAACACCATCTCTCTAGTTTTAAGGAATTTTAATAACTAACCGCTCAAGCTGATCCATTTTTGTTTCCAATAATTGTGAAAAGTATATTTACCCCTGTGCACTGAATTCCTTTTGAGTGCTGTGAACAAAATAAACTTGATTTATTGTTTAATGTTGTGCTGAAAAAGGGAATTGAACAACAAGCTAAATTTTCAGAGGTTTTTTATCATGTTTGTTTGAACAACTTGGTTACAGAAACTTGTATGCAAATGGTTTGATGTAGTGCACACACAAGTCAGTTGGCACCGAAACCAAATTTTTCTCCGAAATGCTGTTAACCATTAATCATGTTAACCTCAGGTCATGTAGGCCTTTTTTCATTGGCTCAACTTTCAATTTGTCATTTTTGACTCAGACTTTTTACACATCCAGCCTGACTAAAGTTATTAATCAGAATGGTTTGACAAATTGGGTGAATGATCAACTTATGGTTCTGATAAAAAGTTTACAACACTGACTTGATGTTTATGTTAACAATAAACTTACACATCCCAGTTAGGGTCAAACATTCCACAAATCTTAGTTTACTTTGAAAAAATCTAGGTTTCTGTTAGACTCGAGTATATACAGTGCGTTTGAAATATTTATTGAAATATTTAAATATACAGTAAGTGTCAATTCACAAAACTGTACAGTTATTAAATCGTTGTTTTTCTGTAGCACAAATGTTTGGGGACTATTTACTTTTTAACTACAAAGTCCACTAAAAGCATGTTAAAACACTTGTGGGGTAAAACTAGGGTAACATAGCTGCTTTACTAATCTTCCTGTTTCAACATATGTTTCAGAACTGTAATTTTTTATATCGCTACTGACAAAATCAAATTATTGACATAGTGCTTATACATTCCAGAAGGTTTACTTTAGTGAATGGGTTAGAATTTAAATCTGCAGCCATGAGTTTAATGTTTTTTTGCCATTACTAAAGAAAACATGGATCCCAGAAACTAAACTGCTGGGTTATTTACTTTGCTTTTGTGTTTTCTCACTTTGTAGTAGATATCTCCACTTGATTTGCATGCATTTTTATCTTTTACAAGACNCTCACTTTGTAGTAGATATCTCCACTTGATTTGCATGCATTTTTATCTTTTACAAGACATAATACATTCAAAAAGTGGTAAATGGTAAAACAATGTCCAACTTGACCTCTTATTATAGGAAAGGGAACTTCAATAACCACATGCAAAGTCTAATGAAAAAATAACTTTCCATTACAACGAATATCTAGGTTGTGCATGTTTTTTTCTTTTCTCCCATATAAACACCCCCATATGGATCATTCATGTACTTTCCAGCTTCAGTGTAAACAGACAAATGCACGTCCTTGCTTTTCCTGTTTTTTAACTCTGGAACAAATACAAACCATAAACTACAACATTTTATGATCAAAAAATGTTTTTTATATAATAAACACAGACCACTGATATAACACATTCTTTTTAAACAGTCAACATACCTATTTTAGACTTATTTCCTTTATCTACTGTTGCATATATTTCCTCTTCTGAAGTAACTGTAGGATCAGCTGCTCCATCTGATAAAGATTCAGTTAATTTTTACTTAATGTACAAAAATGTCAAGCAAAAATTCTAGTTTTAGCATTTTTTAAAAACAAAATTACATATTTTTTAATTTATTTTCCTATTGATCAGTTTCCTTACAACTCACTACATGTAACAAACTCGTTAAGGTACTGGTTGAGGCAAACTTATTGTTAGAAAAAGAGGAAATTAAAATGTGTAATATTTTACAAAAGTTGCATCTAACATAGTATGCAATCTTACTCTAGGTGTAATTGTACATCTAATAATAATTAAATGTCCATGTATCAAAACACATCCTGTTCCAGTGATCTGGCAGTTTGTTTGGCTATTTTTTTGCCACACAACAGTCTTTACCTTTCAAAAATCCTTGGTGGTGTATCACAAATACAAGACCAACTAAAAGTACAAGAAACAAAGTTCCTCCAACAGATATTCCGATTATCAGGTTTATGCTTGGGTTGGATAGAGTCAAGTTTATTTTAGTTTGATGATATGTGCCATCAGAAAAATAAATCGTAAAATTTTTTGGTCCAATAATGCTATTTGACAATTGCAATGTGTAGTTTCCAGGGACATACAACTGAAAACAAATGGTTGTTCTCAAATAAATTTGATATTTTGGCTGATACTCATTGTCAAAGCACATAACATTTTTTTGGTTGATTATGTAACAGTTTTCGCTTGTGATAACAAATTACCTTCAAATCAAGAGTGTATTTTGGTGGATTTGATTTCAACCATGTATAGTTTGTTGAGAAATCCCCTTAAAAATAGATAAAAATGACTAATTATTACCATATATGTATCTAATTAGTACTAACCTGATAAAAACAAAACAGGATCCAAAGGCGGTGGATTTGCAAACACATTAATTATGCAGGATGAATTTACTTCACAAGTTACTTTGTCAGCTATGTATAGTTGACCTGTAAATATATGTGCAAGCATCAATACACAAAATGGTGCAAATTTCTTGATTTTCTGCATCCCACAAAGTAAGATTGTCATAATCATTATGTCAAATCAATTTCCTAGTCAAGTTTTTGTAACTTTGTTATATATTTATTAGGTGTGCAACCAAAAATCAAGCATAAAAATGTTTATTTCTAACCTAAAAAATTTGCATGATCATCAAATTATAGGCATACATACTTTTATTTGTGGTGTGTGTAAGCCAAAAATCATTAAAAATGTAACAAACGTTAACTGTATACAACCGTTAATCCAATGATAAAGAGTCATCACCCAGTTGTGTTATGCAAATATTTTAATTTGCAAATATTTTAAGGTAAATTTAGGCCAGATAAAACAAGTCTCCTTCTATATATTGTTATGTGTTAAGCAAATAGTTTCTAAATTGCATATCGTGGTTGAATGCCATTATTTGGGTAAATCAATTGCATTTTAATTAAAGTCAACAGTTATATGTCAAATTACAAATAATTGAACCACAGCAGTATTGGCCACAATTTGGATCTTTTATGTATTTATATATTTTACCTATTTTTTATCAATGTCGGATTATTGCAATTTATTTGTTTGTATATATTTACCTTCAACCAAATAAGTTTAAAATTGAGTTATTTTTTGTCGCCATAAATAGCACTTAAAGTTTCTAAAAGACGTAAAGTAAAGTTAGCAAAATTAGGAATGTTTGTAAGTTTAAATACAGATTCCCAACAAAATAACTATAAAAAGGTCGTAAAAAACTTAAACTTGGAAAAAATAAAATAGTGGTTGGAAAAAACACTTGTATTATAGCCTACCTCTTGATAAGTAAAAAGTAATGTCTTTTCTTAATTTACCAGCTATTTCGTATTCCAAACACATCAATACAAAAAATAATTTAGGAAAAAAATCTAACACATAAGTTGATGTCTTTCATTAGGTTCAAGTAATTAATGCAAGACCACATTATACCAACCGTTGACACAATGAAGATCCTCCTGTCCTTCCCAAGTGGCATTTGGCAAGCAAACTGTTGCTTGCGTCCTTTTCACACCAGATTCGTACACAGGAGTACCATTGTTTGGGCATTGAAAAAATCCTTTAGAATTGTACTGGCCAAATGTTTCGTCATCTTTCTCTGGCGTTACGTTCAAATGACCAGGCATTTGACAACCTTTAATTAGGTAAATGGGGAACGTTTAAATCTGTGTTTTAATCTTTTGCATTTTTGTGTCTATTTAGAGATAAAATACACATTTGATTGAAACACTCACGTTTGACGAACAGAATTAGGCTTTCCGTTGAACCTTCCGTAATCGGTTGGCAAGCAATAGATATGTTGATTGTTTCTGCAATAGGTCGGGTTAAAACTGTTGATGTCGTAAGGCTGCCATTCTTACTACATGTGACATTGTTTTGCGGTACAGAGTTGTTGCAGAAAGGGATCCGAGTACCGTTAATGTTCCACCAGCAAGTGTTAGTTTCATTGGAAATGGTAAAAGATACCCGCGCACGAAAGTTCATTGCTACGTTCCCACGATTTTCCAGCCCATCGGAGACTTCTATTTTGCGCGTTTCTAAACAAATGTATGTTATACAACACTTGTAAGCTTGTTTCCTACAAACTAAAGTATTTTTTTGCGATATCTCATAAACACGCTAATGTAGGACGAAAATCCGAATTATCAATTATGTTTGCCTGTGCATGTTTCCTGCTTTGTACAGCCCTGTGGCAGTTGGAACGTTGTTTCAAAAGACAATCAATCTCCGGCGTTTTATTAAAACCGCTAAATTCTCAAGCGATTGCGCTAAATTAGGATCATATTACCTTGAAAGCTGCCAGAGACGACAATGCCAACTAACGCAAACAAAACTTTCCAATCCATTTGACGATTATAATTTTCAGGAAAACCTTTGCGACATCCCAAGCTTATTCAAAGCGCGGGTCTTTCAAACTTTTTGCAAATCCACTTGTACAGTTAAATTTTATGTCCACCAATGAAGTCTGATTGAAGCTAAATGATATGCACAAACCATGCAGTCAATCTACTTACTCGCCTGACATTTTTTTGTTTTCAAAACGGTTCGTGGTGTCAATCTGTTGAAGTTTATTGTATTATAATTATTGCCGACGCTTGTCGTCCTTTATTTCCTCCCTTAACACTTCGTAAGCAGGTTCATCACGCGTACAACGTCTATACAATTACAAATGCAAATGAGTATTTGAAAAAAGTTTATTAAATCAATGCACTTGGGTCATCAAGCAGAAATGTCTTCGTTGCAAGTTAATCTAAAGGTTACGATAAATCTTTTCATTGTGTATGGATTAATTAGAAAATGTATGGTGTTCGTACAACTACCACAAAGAAACACACTTTTTTGGGAAATTTTGGGATTCGCATCTCTAGCGCTTGGAATTCTGTGCTACGATTTTTGTTTATTGACAAAAAACGTCAATAAGTTCGAGACAGCCGATAATTACATGACAAACACAGAAAAAAAGGTATGCAACACAAACGCACTTTGCGAGAGATACAAAACAAGAAAAATTAACATGACGGAAATTGAAATTTTTCAATTTAATTTTTTTCCTTATTGACATACTTTAACATACACTTCATGGCCGAAATAATAATAAACATGCTAACAGGTAAAAATAAAGGGGTAATCTGTGGTGTACATTTCCGTGGTGTACAGTATGAACAAAAATAAACAAAGGAAAAAGTTCAGAAGAGATATGGCGCGTTGCGAGATATTAACAAAGAGTACAACACTATGATGTACGGTATTATTATTTGCGAAAATCGTCAGTACAATATTTTGCATATGCATATTACTGTAAACGGTGTACAACGTAAAGATGATGAGATTAATTGTAATTTTCATTTTTTTGTTATTGTGTGAATATGTATATCACTGACAATTAGTGTTGAGCAGAGAAAAGCGAATGTACAAAAGTAATAAACAAAAGATACGCTATTTGGCTAACTACCTGAGTTTCGCTTATACCCTGGCAGAAACGTCGTTTTTTTCAACATTGTCCTATAATATTGCGTTTAAAATTAAAAAAGTCTGTGTTTCCATATTCCTTGTTACTGCTTTAATTTAAATAATTATGTCTGACCAGTATTCCAGGGATGCCGAGATTTTCATGTTAATAACTAACTCGATGTTAAAGACACGGTTAAAGCCACAAATTTTGTATGTATTTTTTGTATTTGTTACAATTACATTCGACGAATAAATGCCATATATATTTTCTAGATGCTTTCGACAGAAGGGACAAAGTGTCGTTGTCAGGAGAAAAAAAGTATTTGGAATTCTGTGCTGCGAATCCCTAGCTCGTACTGATGGCAGGGATGGAACGAAAAATCCCGAGGCCGGATACTTAAAGAAGGGTTGTTCTCTTTGCTTTTCTAGCGGCATTGTTACATCACGAATAATAAGTTGGAGTCTGGAAAATGGCGCAATGCACTAATCTGCTTGGAAACAAAAACTCCTTGCTGATGACACGTTAGTGTGCAGTTGCACCGTCGTAGTTCGGTGCGCGTGTGTAGGTGCGAGTGAGCAAGAGTGCGCGTGGGCAAGGTGTGAGTGAGTTCTTCAAGATGCTGCCGTCCAAGTCGGTTAAATATACAATTAGTATGTGGTATTATGATAAGAAGAATATTTCCAGTATTTAATTAAAATTAATTGCTGTTTATCCAAATAGAAGGTCCTTATTCAAATAGAAGGTTATGAAAAACAAGAACAGTCATTAGTAATCTATATACAAGTAGGCTAACAACACAAAAACTGATTGCCAACCCCTATTTCTGAGTCATATCTAATTGAATTGCTTGTCTTCTAAGTTATAAGTTTATTGTTTGACTGGTCTCTACGGGCTTATACATAGAACAATAAGGCTTCCCGAATAACTTATATGTCGACAACGCGCTGAGTATTTTAACTAACTTTTAACTCTTTGACTAACAACTTTACTTTAACTTACAAACTTTACGGCGGCGCACGCACGGTTTTCTCGTTTTCTGGTCTATCTAGCTAGCACCTAGTCTAAGTTTTTAGCACGAATAACGTGTGGCCGGAAGTGTAGCGGTTTATATACAACTAGGTGCTTGCTTTGTACTGAAATACTTGTGAAGAAACAGGCGACCTTGGTAAGGTTGCGACGTGTGTTGCAATAATGTGACTCTCTAATTGACCTTTTTCTGGAATATTGTGAAAAACACAGGCGACCTAGTTTAATGGCGACGCCAGTTTGGTCTGATTTGGCTTGCCGCGAGACTATCACGGCACTGTTGTCGCTGCAACTCACTCTCTTTGAGAAAAGAACAATGTGTTTCTGTCAAGACACCCGTGAAACTATATCGCATTTATTTTATTTTTGTAAACAAGTTGAAAGCTATTGGGAAGAAACAACATCTTGGATCTCGGCAAAACTGTTAATTTTCTTGCAAGTAAATCCTGTAACATTTTTTTTGGAACTTATGTCCAACATGATTTATTGAATTGTTTTCTGTCATGTGAACGCCTTGTTATATATATATGCTAAAAGTATACAAAAACATTGCCCACGCTCTTTTTGTTTACTTTTTATGTTTAAAGCGCTAAAAAACTCGGAATATATAAGTGCATTAAGTGCTGAGAAACTTCCGTCTTATAAAGTAAAGTGGGCTGGCCTTTAGCCCAACCTGTCGCTGCTTGATAGGTGCTATTTTTTATCCTCGTACTCCGTCTTTCTATTGTTTGTATTTTGCGCAATAAAAAATTGAAATTGCTAAAAAGTACTGTACTGAAACATTTGGGCACCTGGCCTATTGTTTTCTGCAGACCGATATCAGTGAAGGATGTTGAGACGCCTATAATTTTGTGTAAATCCTGAGCACAAGGTGTCGTGTGCGCTGCACAAACAAATCACAAGAAGTTAATTATTAGCCAACTGTTTTGGTGACCCTCCGCTCCACCTTTACTACGAGTCTGTTGTTGTCATTTTTGTTCTTTCGTCGCTATTAAAATCAGCACTTTTTTTGTGACGTCATCATAACCGTTAGTCACTTTGATATGTACGAAGCGAAGGACTGACAGAAACTGGTTTCACAATCACAGTAGTTCTGAAAAGGTATTTGTGCGAAAAAATATTTGTTTTCAGTTGTATGTTGCTTTTAATTGCTTGCTGGTGTATTTAGCAGCATATTACTATTTCGGTACGCATAGAATTTGCGCCTGCACGAGTAGGCTACATTCACGAAATGTGGAGCGGTGTGCAGCATTGCAATGTGCAGGACAGTAACAGATGACTAAGTATGCGCTGGTGTGTAAAAATGTAAATTTTTTTGGAATCAGTGCAAGTAAAGCTGTGCAACAATAGGTGCTGCTCGTGCTTAGTTTAATGTTTTTTTCATTGTGCGCTAGCTTTTTACGGATATAAAACATGTAAATGTGCTACGCCAACCTATATTTCACAATGTTGTACAATTATACACAAAATTTTTGTGTTTTTTCAAAGGATTATGCGGGCATTTGCCTCTTAATTTCGACACATGCTTATTCGGCTATATTTTTTCTTGTTAGCTTTGCCGCCATTTGAGCAAACATCAATGTCACGTAACGAAAGGCAAGGGTGGTGCGACGACATTGTGCGACAGACAACAAGGTAGAGAGAAGCTATGCTGCATTTAATTTACAATATAAGGACCCATCGTTGAATGGGGTTAAGCAAGGCAGTGTTCATACATATGCTCATCATTTGAGTATTGTTAAAATTAAGTTGTGTTTGTTCTATCACACATTTGTTATGTTGATCCCCCAATATAGTGTTTTTAAATTGCATTGCAAAAAAAAGGTCATGGTTAAAGAATAGGGTATTGCCCTCAAAAATTTGCCAAACAAGTCCTGTGCCACAATAAGAAAGAAAATTACAACCAACAAAGCTCAGCTTGCATCAAACAATGTGCAACACTATGAGGGTACACTTATCACAAACCTGAAGACTAACATGATAACAAAACAGACTGCAAGAATATTGGAATGAAATGTATGCATTTTATTATACGTTTTGATGTGTACTCGTATTATCCTCAACACTACAAACATACAAGTAAAAAGACAGAAGAGGGAAAAAGTAACACAAACAGGAAAAAAGACACAAATGCAATGATATATGACCTTACCGATAAACACCATACTGACTACTTCACCATACATCTTTTTGGAACACACTGCAAACAGGGGCGTAGCCAAAGGGGGGCGAAAGGGGCCATGGCCCCTCCCAAATTTCAAAATTATACATTGAAGTAGGCTACTCTTAAAAAATTCCTAGGTTTTACATTAAGTTGGGGTACTTGGCCCCCCTCAAAATTTTGGGCTGGCTACGCCATTGACTGTAAAATCTATTATTTTCATTTAAAAAGCAAATCAAGTTTAGAAATGATCTGAAAGTTATGTACACAAGATTAATAGAATGAAGAAAATTCTTGCGTGTGATCACAAAGAATAAATAGCTGACAAAATAACTACTTTTTGCTTTTATTGGAAATATTATACTGTATTTGTTAAAGATTATGAGGAGTTGGCTTTGGAATTGACAGAAAGCTGGCTAAGGCATTTTCATGGCCATGACCAATTATTATTGTGTAATTTTTATCAACTTTAAAGAATTTTTCTGTTTAAGGATTTCTGGAAATTTGTCATGCAAATGAACCAAGTGCTCCATTTTCACTTTTTCTATTGTTTAGGAAATTGGCATTAACTTGGAATCAACCTAAAAAAACTGTTGTGTTTCCTGCAGAAGATGTACAACACATGTTGCTGCAGGCCACAAACCACCACGATTTCTCTCTTTATGCAAGAAGCTCCTCACTGCCAAAAAGTTGCTGAGAAACAAGTGTTTTTATGCACTTATATCAAACAATGCTTTTTATTCTAAAAACACTCCTTCTGTTGTGTCAGTTATTTGGTAACACATTTTTCTTAAAATTCTTACTCCAATGTGGGAGATGATGTCTAGTTGTACGTTGCTAATGTGGTCGCAGTAGAATGGTTGGACTG
>QXVZ01010948.1:1207-16795 GCA_008931825.1 Phallusia fumigata | reverse complement strand
TTTCCGACAGGAGCTGAGTAAGACACACTTGATATCAGTTGTTAATCACACAAGTAAAAAACCAAACATTTAAGAACTTTGATGTGAATAGTTGTTGTTGAAATTAACTAACACAAGCTGTTACAGACAAACATCAACACACTAACCAATGGATAAGGTTCTTGCTATGGAGGTAGGACTTGTGTTGTTTAAAATTGGTCCAAATGCATAAACCAGTGCATTTGCAAATATGGTGTAGTTGCTGAATGGATTTAAATTTTGGAAGGTGTAAGGCAAACGTTGAACAATCTGCAAACAAGATTTTGTTAGTATTGTAATTTTTGTTGCTTTGAAAAAACTAAATACCGTTATATTAAAGTCAAAAGCATTTTCATATTGAATATTGACTTCATAAAAGTCAACATAACCAACTGATGAACTTCCAGGTTGACCAGATTGAAGATTCACAGTAATGCTGTTATTGGTGGAGGCTAAACTNATGGATAAGGTTCTTGCTATGGAGGTAAGACTTGGGTTGTTTAAAATTGGTCCAATTGCATAAACCAGTGCATCTGCAAATATGGTGTAGTTGCTGAATGGATTTAAATTTTGGAAGGTGTGAGGCAAATGATGAACCATCTGCAAACAAGATTTTGTTAGTATTGTAATTTTTGTTGTTTTGAAAAAACTAAATACCATTATATTAAAGTCAGAAGCATCCGCAAATTTAATATTGACTTCGTAAAAGTCAACATAACCAACTGATGAAGTTCCAGGTTGACCAGATTGAAGATTCACAGTAATGCTGTTATTGGTTGGGGCTAAAGTGATATTGGGTTGACTAGGCTCTGCAAAAAAAACAAAAGTCTTAAAACAGCAAAACCTGTCAGCACAGTTAGTTATAATGTTAAACATAACATATTTTGTTTCATTTAACAAGAAGCAGAAACAATGAAAAAACGCACAGCATATTGGTTGAACTAATCGAAAGGTGTTTTATAGCATATAAACAAATTTCCAAAAACATACCATACAAACAAAACTTACGTGATGTGATACTGTTTTGTTGGAAAGTACTGTTGAGGCTGTTGCTAACAACATAAACATCAATTGTGTAGTTACATCCAGGTGTTACTTCAAGTGAGCCTCCAGGAGGGTTAAACGAAAATTGTTGTGTTTTAGACTGCAATCGGCAAGTGTAGTCAGCCTGAAAGAAAAATGGTAAGTTGCGTGAATGGTCTTTAGCTCATTTATACGCACATGTTAGGCAAGGAAAAATATACAGAGCATAAAAAAGTTACACTTCTCATGATATCTTAAACAAAAAAGAGTGTGGCATCAGGTTGTTGGCTTACAATTCCTCACCATAATATTATCCCCATTTCCAATTGGCTGTGTCCATGTAAGGTCCAGCTTTGTAGGTTGTGCCCTAGTTACCACAAGGTCAGTGACGGGTGCCGGGACTGCAAAGCAAAGTCAAAAAAGGAAATCATAAAAACATCATAGATGTACATGCAATGTCATGGTTTTTTAAAGGTTAGACTGAAAGGATATTTTTCAATCCATGGTGTCTAAATATAATTTATGTGATAAAATAAATACAGTTGCATCACAAGAAATCCAAAAGGTACTGTTTTGTTAACAGTTGCAACTTTTAACTTTAAAGCAATCGGAGACAAAATTTGCATCCTGAACTGCTGATTGCCTGCCAAACTAAAACAAACAAATAAATACAAAAATCAAGATTTCACATAATGCCTTCTAATGACAGTGTAGCTGCAGCGCGTTTAATCTTGATTCACCAATTGTGCCCTTCGCTTTTTTGCGCTCCATATCTTTTCTGTTACGCAGCTATCTTTGGCTTGGTGATTGTTTCAGTGCAATTGTGTTGCTACGAGTTCTTTCACCAAGTCAAATAAACTCAACTCAGAAGTTTGATTTTGTACATATTTACTACAGAACTAAAAAACACACAAGTTGTCTTGAATGGATATTGCCTCCAAGGGTTGGCAAACAGTAAGACAATACACAGAAAAATAGATACTGCAAATTCCATTTAGGCATTTATCTTATTTTGCTACTGAATCGGATGAAGACATTGCAGTCTTCCCAGCATGAACTTTTCCTTACACTGCACAAATAAACCAATCATGTCAGCTTGAAGACCATGCATTTACATAGAAGAGATGTCTTTGCATTGGAAGACCCAGTTAATGCTCCAAATACACTGAAAACGTGAACATGATATTTTGTTCCTTTTATCAAAGTGGTGGCTGTGTATGTAGTTGTGGTCACTGTGTCATTTTGAGCAGAATTATCCTTGGTGTTTTGAATACTGATAGTGTATTTTTCTGCTGAACCAGCTGTTGGTGGAGACCAGCTCACATCAAATGTAACAGCATTTACTTCAGCATGAACCACCAAATTGGAAACAACTTCTGGATCTGAAATGCAACAAAAGCATAACAATCTTGAAAATCTGTTGGCTTCCAAAATCAACCTGAAAATTTACATTGCTGTTTTTAAAGTACATCTGACAAAAATCACTCTTGATCTAGCATCTAATTCAGATCAATTGGCTGCTTAAGTGAAAACTACGAAAAAACTGGGGTTATTGTACTAAACCTCCAGTTAAAAAATTATGTGACTTTGGTTTTGCAACTTGTTTTGTAGCTTTTTACTTCAGTAGAAAATTTTTTGAGACCATCAAAATTAGACATTTTTGTTAATGAGCAACTTTTCACACAAAATTAATTACTGTATTTACTCGATTGTAAGCCGCAGCCTTTAAAGTTTTTTACCCTACCGTTTGTGTGACTTACAAGTGAGGGCGGCTTATAATCAAGGGTGGCTTACTTTTTTTAATGTCGTGCCGATTTTTTTCGACTGCTATGCGTTTTGATACAATTTGCGTTCAATATGCTTTTGCATGTATATATTGCATGTCAACATATGTTAAAGTTTTTTACCCTACCATTTGTGCGGTTTACAATCGAGGGCGGCTTACTTTAATTTTTTAACTACACAACATTCAATCGAGGGCGGCTTACAGTCAAGTAAATACAATAGCATACAGGCTGGTACACATTTTAAAAATTGTAAATGTTTTAAAAAATAATTAATAAGCATTTACAGACTCCACTTCATTTTTTTTAGACAGAGATTCTAGGTGATTGCAGATAAACTTTAAACACTTTATTTCAGTTAACATAGAAAAATTTGAAAACTGGTGTGAAATACCACAGGAAAGAATCACATTCACTTACATGTTGGAACTTGGGTTCTGATTGCAACCTCACTTTCAACTTGATAAAACTCAGACACAATCTGAATGTTGTAGTATGTGCCGGCAGTAAGATTTGCAAGATTTGTGGAAAATGTTTTATTATCTACAGTGACATTCTGTTCGGATGTTGCAGTACAGAAATTGTTTACACGAATGATAAAACTGGTAAAGTTTCCACTTATAGGTGGGATCCATGAAGCACTAATAGATTTAGTGTCTACAGCCTGGACATTGAATATCATGACCGGGAGAGGAGCTGGAAAGGATATTTTGTTATTGATCTGCAGTATATGTAATAATTGTGATATTTTTTCCAATGCTGTTGTGAGAATATCCATATAAAATGAAAGATATTCATGAGTGAAACAAAAATTGTATGCAGCAACACAAACACCTGTATTTTATATTCACATCCGTACACACTCATTAACACCACACACATCAAAAAACAGACAAACAAGTTGTAACAAGCAGTTTCTGTGGTTGGTGTCAAGGTATGTGATGTTGATGCGATGAAGTAAATCTCTAAAAAAAGTAAAAAAGCAACTGTTACATTTTTGTTTCTTTGTTTGAAAATATTGTTTAACAATTAAGCAGAATGACATCTACGTTTTGTTTGATTTAAGCAGGCAAATGTAAGGCTACACAGGCAGCCATTTCTTCATTTTGCTACACAATATTTGCAACCACCACACCAACCTGTTAACACTTGCATAGCAAGTGACCTTAATGAACCAGGAAGGTGGTATAAGGCCAGTGAAGTTGGCAACTGTAATTGCCCCAGAGAATTAAACAAACATCTCATGCTTGTATTGGCTTCCGTCAACTGTCACTAAGTACAAATCTGTTCTGCTGGTGCTATTGTAAGTTGCTGTTGGTAATAGCAGTGCTTTCAGGATGCTCTATGGTTAGGGTGGTTGGAGTACTGAGTGCTGCAAAAACTCACAAACTAAAATGTAACTTTTAAATTGCAATTCGATATGCTTTCATTAAAAATATCTCATCAAAATTAATTGAAATACATTGTAACTTATTTATTAAGTTTAAAAGCAGCAGATTTATAAGACTATAAAACAATATTGTTTCTACAGAAAACTGCACGTGACAACAGTAACATCTGCATCAAGACTTCAAAGTAAATTTATTGGTGATAAAAATTTATTTGAGTTATTTCCCTGAAACACACACCACATTTATATGTTTGCATTTTTTTAGTATTTAGGAATGGCTAGTAAGCTAAAATCCATTGTGAAAGCTGACCTTAAATACTATAAAAGTTTATTTGATTTATCTCCTTCAAACTTACCACAACCTTATGTTTGCATTCTTTTAGGTATTCAGCTAAAGTCCATTGTAAATACCTACTTGAAATGCTGTAGGTAATAAAATGGGACTTAAATAGCACTGTAGTAAGCATTGTTTGACAATAAACGACTAATAGCATTGGCGAAAGAACTTTCGCTTTGAAATACCTATCCTCTTTTGCAGGAACTTTGTGTCTATATACCAAACTAACAGAATACAGGGTGACTCAGATTTAAATTTCTTTTCTGGAATCTCAAAGTTCAATAAATAACTCTAGGTGTAGTACAAGGAATTAAAAGCAAGTTTAAGCCAAGACAAAAATAAATGCTGAAAAAAAACACTGCTCTTTAATTTTGCAATAAAAGACTTACATGAAGATGTAGTGTTTCATGTTTTATCGGCACAACAAACAGCATTTAGACACATACCTCCTAATTCCCAATGTAAACAGACAAACTTCCTGACAGATTCTCATTGTAAAAAGACCAAGTCAAATGCCTCAGTGTAGGTGAACCAGGACAGAATTTAAACCATGTGTTGCGACTGGTATTTTTGGTAATTATGGATTTCAGTGGTTTAGCAAGAGCTTTGAGGTGGAAGGAGGACATAAACACACTGATTCAGGCTGCACACACACAAACACATACACTCACATTGCTAATCTTCAGAACAAAAATCATTACTTCAACAAAAATGTTAAAACAGTATCTGCCTTCTGCCACAGACCCTTGAGATCTGTTTTTTGTAAACACTCTGCTGCAGTTTTGATTCAATACACTGGGCTGTAAAATGACAGACTAACCTATTTTTAACTTTAGGCACTTTAAATGTACAAAGTAATCATGTTAATTCCTACTTGTTGGAAAACTGCCGGTTGTTGGACTGCTGAAGACACCACCAGCGGATTCTGTTTCCACAGAAATGAAGTATAGAAATCCTGGTGTTAAACCAGTAACATTGAAGCTAGTGGTGGTATTGTTAACCACACTGCAAACACAATTTACATGTAATATGTCATACACTCCTGATATGTGTTGTAAAAAAGCAAAACATTTTTGCAAACCTGCTATCAACAAAAGTTGGAAGCATGAAAATATCAACAGTGGACCAGTTCACTCTGAAATTAATAAACACTGAGTCCATTGGTGGAATCCAAGCGACATTGATGGAATTTGTAGTTTGACCTTCTGCATTTAGGCCTTTCACTGTTGCAGCCCCTAGAAAAAATAAACTTCAAACAATTTTACAAACTTGTGTCATTTCACAGACCCCCCTCCCCCGTTAACTTACATTGTTTCTTAACCATGCCTGTATAGGTTGTAATCAAGGTTAGTTTAAATAGCTGTGAACAGTAACATATTTTTGTTGCTGTGTATCAAACCTAAAAAACACAGCAGCCATTTTAAACAAGAATCTAACCTGTGGAAGGCCGGATTTGCATTGCATCACTTTCAGTTTCATTACTTGAAGTTGTAACAGTAATTGTATATTGTTTACCAAGCACAAGACCAGTTATATTGTAACTTGTAGTTGTGTTATCCAGTACTACAGGCGAGTTTGTATCACCAACCGGTCTGTGATCTACAATCTGCAAAAGAACATAATGATTTTAACAAGTTCTACACCACATTTTATAACAATAGGTATGAATTACAGTGTAGGTCTCAAGTTTGTGCCTCATAATTAGAAGATTTGTGATTTTATTCTCACTTGATTTCTTGCATCCTCCAAGTCCAAAAATTAAAGCACCCTTGCAACTCAATAAAAAATGAAGCCAAAACAATGTTAAAATAACGACGAAAATATATAGTTTTATTGCACATTCACAACAACCTCTTAAATGATGTTTTCCACTTATATCATTGCCTTTGTTACGCATGATATTTATATTTAATACCTGCATTACACTTAGTCCCTGTTTCTCTTGGCATTTTTAACATAATTGTCTCTGCAAGCATGAATGTGTGAGTCCCCACACACATGCAATCGCCAATTGGTAGTAGTGTTAATAAGATGTTATCGGTTTAGGAATATAAAAAAATTTAAACAAAAGTAAAAATACCATTTAGAATCCAACGAAGTCATTTCTAACATCATGCCAATTATTTCAATGTCAAAAGCATGATTTAAACCCTTAAGTTGCAAAAAAAAATAGGTTGACCAGCAGTGAACACTAGCCAAGCCACAGCAAGCTGGATGACACTCTAAATTACCTAAAGTTTTTGTGATGTATAATAAATTTAATGACAACAATGTTTCACTAATTGTTAATAGGAGCAAAGTGATTGTAACATATCATCTTTTACCCTATTATTTAGCAAACGCATTTCGACTACCACTACACAATCTTGTAAACAGTGGTGTAGTATCAACGTCATTGGGCTGCATCTATGGAACAACATGACAGTCGCCCCCTATTGAAGGTTGCATTTAGAATACGTACAACTACATATACTGACCAAATGGAAGCAAAATGACAGGACAAATATAGTGATTTTAACAAGATGTTCTGCTTTGAACAACCCTAAAGGCAAATATAGTGATTGTTCTGCTTTGAACAACTTTACAGGCATAATAACCAGGACAAACACTATACATGCAAACTCAAGTAGTAAAAGCCAGCAAATAAATAAATAAAACTACAAATAAAAAATGGTTTTGTTTTAGTGAAATTGGGTCACTATTATTTCTTTCACCGAGCAAAATAAACTGAACTCAACCAAACCCAAAAGATTATTACATACCACACTGTCAAATATTCCTGCAGTTGGCAATATCCATCCAACAACTATGTATGTGTTGCCACTACTTATCAAATTTAGTCCAGTGACAGGTAAAGGTGCTGTAACACAGAAACGTTAGATATTGTCGAAAAACAATTGTTTCAGATGAACAGATACTGAAGAAATTAAAAAAAAAAATCTGTATGTCAATTATCCATGTAAACAAACAACTTGCAACTTGCTTTATCACCATCTCCATTTCCATTACCTACTGATGTGGTTGCTTCGAGTGCTGGCAAATTACACTTTTTTAGAAGCCTTGGGTGTGCCCTACTGCCGGTATCATTTATTCTTTTGAAGAGCATTATATTTATTTGCATAAAAAGTGTTTGAAAGTGGTTTCTGCAAAACCCAACGGCTGTACAGTGGGGAAACTTAACAACTGAACCAAATTTCAATTAAAACTCCTGTTATTGTCAATGACTTACTCATATTTTTTTGATATTTGTGATATTTTTTACATGACGTTTGATTATTCAGACTGCTTTTATGTAAATTTTTACCTACAAATTTGCACATTGAAATCTTAACATAAAACCTCCCAAAACTTTTTACAATAACTAAATACCAAAAGTATATTCTGACCTGTTGTTGTGGGGTTTGTTCCTGCTGCCACCCCGCCATTGCCACCATCACCTGTAGCAAACACTTCATATGTGTATGTCTGGCCAGGCACCAAACTAAAAACTGTAACGGGTGATGATGTGCCAGTATTGGGAGTGTTGGCTGACCCATCAACTGGTATCATTGTGGCTGTGTAACTGTTTGCACCATTGCTTGGAATTGTAAAAGACACATCTGCCTAGAAAACCCACCATACACTTAAAATTAAAAAATATTTAATTTTCTCAAAGAAATAGCGTACCTGGTTTATATGTTAAATCCTATTGCAAACTAACATGGTAAGTTAGCTTGCTTTGTTTTTATTTCATTTGATTTGTAAATGATAAAATATACAGCAAAGCTAAAGTTCATAAGCAACAAAAGTTTAGGTAAAGTTGTCAGGTTACAAATGAAGTACAAATTTATCAAAGAACTTTACACCCACCTGTGTTGTTCGAGCTGTTCCTAATGCCACTCCAAGACCGGTTGGTTTTCCAGGCTCTGAAAAATCCAAAATTTTGTTACAACCACTGGTTTTGCTAAATATAAATCTAGCAATAACTTACTTGTGATAATTGTAACGCTATTGGAATCCACTGATTCCTGACTTCCAGCTACAGAACGTAATGCAAGATTGTAGTTGGTATTTTCACTCAGCCCTGTAGCTGTATATGTTACCACACTGCCATCAGAAATGTCACGAAGTTTCGCATTATTGTTGTACAGTCTGTAGCTATCCACTACCCCATCTGGTTTTGTCCAAGTTAACACAACAGTTGTGCTTGTTATTGTACCAGCGGTTAGGGATGTTGGTGGATTGGGATCTAAATATAATATGAAAGTTTGTAAAAAAAGCAACACAATTCAAAATAACAGGTAGTAAGATAGTTGTATGCATGCCAATACCAACCACTGCATAATGCACAACATCCAAGATGTAGAATGCAATCAACTTTTCTACATAGCTTGTAACATGTATTTAATGGCATATGTTGCTTTTTTAGGAAAAAGGTGCTGCAGTTTAAGTTTTATTTTACAAATACGTTTTGCAATAAGGGGCAATTTTTGCAATATTTAGCAGCCCTATGAATAAGCTTTACTGCAACTTTTAGAAATAAAACAGGGAATTTTTAAGTTCAATTTTTACAAACTTTGGTGTTTTGCAAACACCTTATCTGTTACTATAATAGGAAATCAGATACACATCAATAGTAATATGTTTCAGGTTTAGTTTGTGTTTTCCACATAATAGACAACTGTAGAAATCCAGAGCAATGAAAAAGCACCTAGGCAACCACCTGCCTGCTTTGCTGTATCAAGTGCATAGAAATGTCAATCCAGACATGTTTAAGTCCCAAGAGCAAACTTCAGTAAGTGCAGATCAGTAGGACATCTTGCAGTCCATTTTCTGCATTGGACCATGCCACTGTGAAAAATACCTGTAGTCTCGTTCGCTGACGAAGATGAAATCCCCCCTCCCACACCAGAGCTCCATGCTTGGATGGTTGCAGAGTAACGTTCTCCAGCTTTTAAACCACTAACTTCATGACATAACGTATTAAGTGAGGTGGTATTACTGACACCCATGGAATGACCCTTGGAATCAGTCACAGTAACCAAGTAGCGAGTTATAACATTAGGCTTAGAATGGACTCTTAATGATGAAGCAGAATTTGTATTTTGTAGAGTAACTTCTGTGGGAGTCGGTGGATCTACAAGAGAATCAAGTAGTTTCAGGCCTTGGAATTTTCCATGTTCCAGAGCTTGGAAAAAACACTGAAAACCTCCAAATCTTTGTTTATTTTACAGGATTGAATCCAATACACTAACATTTTTTGTTGGACTGGGCCAAAAAGACTTCATTTAAAGGCAATATCCTCACAGGCATCAGCATATAATTTGTGGTAAGTAACATAATTTATGTTGGATTATTTGCAAAAACCTTAACATTTCTACATGTTTAAAGTGTAACATATAAACACATCCCAGTCAAAATGACAATGAGTCAAAAAAACAATACAGTCAACATTCTATCACACAATAATTAAATATTGTAAGAATTGAAAACTGAAAAATTGCTGTATGATACTCAAGATTGTGCATCCACAATGGGGTCATCACTTCAGCTTTGGTTGGTAAAACACAAAGCAAGTATACATACAGTATCGTTTCTGCCATTGTTCTGGAATTTTCTACTTGAGCACAATTCCACAGTAAAATAAGCAGTGAAGTGTTAGCTGTGTCTTCTGGTTTTAAAGGTTTTTTGGGACTTTTACCTGTTGTCTGCAACTGAGAAATGTTCAAAGCTGGACTGCTCGTACCATGACTTACTGATCTCACAAAAGCTATGTAACTATCCCCAGGAGTCAAACCATTTACTACATGTGAGAATGGTTGACTAGCTGATGTAAAGGTTACATTAGTTGTTATGTTTTTCTGTCCAACAAGGATTAAAGTGTGAGACCACGAAGTTTGGTTCAACAAGAAACCAGCTACATCTGAGGCTAGTTAGATAGTCATTCGCATCAAGCTTCAGTGTTACATTCACTGGAGTAGGCGGAACTAGTAACAAAGTGAAAAAGTGTTATCACTGTCCTGCCAAATTAAATCTCAGATTTCATCCTAACACCAATGTCTACAAAACAGCACATCATTTTTCCTTAACATACAAAATAAAGATGTGTGGGGTGTTAAAAACATTGCAGAGAATTTTAAACAAGTTACCTGTCCTTTGGCTATTCGAGTCAGTGGGTGCGGACTTGGCACCTCCACTTACTGCAATAACTGACACCAAATATATTTCACCAGGAGTAAGCCTGGTTACTTCAAAAATGTTCAGAGAACTTGAAGTAGTGTTAGCATAATATATGGGAGTTTTCGAGCCATTTACAGTCACATTAAAACGAGAAATGACAAAAGCAGCAGCATTTGTCATGTTGATTGTCAAAGTCAAACTACTTGTTGGATTTACACTGGATCTTCCCAAAGTCACTGAACTTGGTGTAGGGGGGTCTGTTGGGATATAAAAGTTCACTACAGAAAATGGCACAATTTTGGAATGTTAATATCCTGAAGTGAATGAGTTAAAATGAAGCAGTGCTATTTTGAAATCATGACAGTAACCTACAAAGCACAACTAAACGCCTTTCTGTAATGAAAAAAACATTGAGTAGTGATTTGCCTTAAAAGCTTGAGCAAAAACTGAATATATATTCATCCAAGTCCACCTGAATTGAAACAAATTGTCCTGATGATGTTTTGGGGGAGTTGTAAGTTGCTAATGCAAGTAACCTTGTTTGAAACACATTTTAATCCCCTTCCCTACATAAAATTTATTATTGCACAAGCAACATAGCTGGATAAATTTGTCAGTCACCAAGTGTTAGACTTTGTTTTTAAACAGTAAAATAGCACTTTCATGACCCAAACATTACCAAAAGAGTACATCCAAATGTTTTGGAAAATGTAAACTTTGATGTGAAGCGAAATGAACATATACATAACACAAGCATAAACTTGGGTGAGATATGATGCTTTATATCACCAGAAAATGAGCAATGGAAGGAAGCTTTGCATTGCAGCATAATATTAACCATGGTGTGCATGTAAGCATTAGACAGTAGATGTAAAAATAAATTTTCATGTTAAAATGAGCAGTGCATTTTAACTGTGTCTTTTGTGTGACTTTTACCTGTGGTCTGTAACTGAGAAATGCTGGAATCTGGGCTCCTTACACCATGACTTGCTGATGTCACAATAGCCCTATAACTTTCCCCAGGAGTCAATCCATTCACCACATGTGAAAATGGTTGACTGATTGATGCGAAAGGAACTTCGACTGTTGTGTTTTTTCACCCCATAACAATTATTGTAAAGTTTGAAATCTCAAAGTTTGGTTCAATCAGAAACCAACTGCATTTGAGACTTGCCACAGAGTCATTTGAGTCTCGGAACAATGTTACATTAACTGGAGTGGGTGGAACTGTCAAGGAAAATACAGAAGCCAAAGTTGTTTAAGAATTCGCCAACTGTAGCTATGTACACAACAGTCAATCCATGAAAATAGTAACTACACCACCACCAAAACACCACACCCCAAACACTGATAAAAATCATCACACTGTTAAAACAGGCAATCTCTAGTGCAACCTGTGCAACACTCAAAGTGTGCAACTTACTAGTATGCGCTGGGTCAAACGGTTGAGATTCTACACTGGGAACGTAAATCGGTCAGCAATGCCTTTGTATTGCCATGTTATGTTGAGTTGTGTGTTATACTGTGTCAGACTGAGACTGACATTATAGGGTCGTGTAGGATCTAGAAAAAGTTCTCAATAAAGATGATTTACATTTATGTTGGTTGTCCTTACTTCAATACCAGTGTATGACAACTTACAAAAAGTACACAAAAACAAAAGTAAAAGATAGAATAGTTTACCCTTAAATCCCTTACAAAAAAATCCTATATGAGCAATCTAAAATCAATCTGCTCTTCTTAGTTAGGAACCGACTTTAGGGAATTTAGAAATGAACTTTTACCTGGCACAGTTTTTTGGTAGTTTACAGAATGTCAAAAACTATTAAAGTACGAAACCAGCAATAGAAAAATCAACTTTAAAATTTTTTTGTAAATCAAATATTACTTGTTGTGATGGTTGCTGTAGCAGATAAGCTGTTTCCACCAGCATTTCGAGCAGTCAAAGATACAGTATATGTTTGCCCTGAAGTTAGTCCAGAAATACTTGTTTGGGTGGTAGTGTTTGCAACCTCTTTCGGGTTTGGAGTTTCTCCATCATTGGGATCCCATCCAACCACATATTTAGTCACTGTTTCACCTGCTGCTGCTGCGTTCCAATTTACAGCAATGGTTGAGGAACCACTGGCAGTAGCGGAACTCAGTGTAAGACCTGCAGGTTGACTTGGGTCTGTAAAATTACAAAACATGATAAAACGATGGCATGACTTTAACACAAAACCTCTGTTAAAAAATTTTGATTAAGAGAAATCATGTTGTACATAAGAGTCAAAAATAAAGAAAGTTATTACTTTTGTATGCTGTATATTAAAATATACTTCATTTTTCAACTGGATAAATTTAACAGATTGTGTCTGTTTAGGTTGCAATTGTTGTTTATCCCAGAAAATATTGTACAGTATTCTTGCACATGACATTGTTATGATTTATTATTCTTCAGAATAATCTATGGGTGAAAACATTTTGATTCCCAAGATCATTTACTCTCAATATTTTGCACAATGCAATCACCAAAACAGTGGTGTAATATCAACAGCTGAGCCTCCTCTATCATAAAACATGACAATCTCTTAATATATGATTCTGTGTGTATGATACAAGCAACTATATAGCATTGATATACGCTGAACATACAGCGAAAAGGCAGGACTAAAAAAACAATTATTAAATTGCTGTGGCACAATGTCTTCTACATCTCAAACATACTGAGGTCACCAGTGCCTAATTTTAATCAGGGAAACACCCGCCTGGCTGCACCGAATAAAGGCCTGTTTATGTGTAAAGCAGCCGCCTGCTACCAACCGCTGCGGCACTTGAATTATAAACTTTACTTTATATATTTTAAAACAGTCAGCGTTTAAACGTTTATTTCAGCTGTAAGGGAAAATAATTGACTGACCAGTCCCATATTTTCAAAAAAACAATGAAAAGCACCCTACATATTTACGTTTCAAATTTCAATACATTTAGATTAGTATGTCTAAAGTCTAGTCCATGCAAACAAAAAACTGAATATACAGTTTGGAGGCCTGTGTGTGAATCGATGGGTGAACTGGGGTAAAAATTTGTTAGTGCACAAGTTGAGATACCCATCTATCATATTTAAAGTTTGAAATTTGGACAACTCTTTCTGGGCCAAAACATGGGAACAAACTTGCGTTCAAAATACTAAATACTTGGGGTTTAAAAGAGGTGAATCTAAACTAAAGTCACAAAATACTTTAAAATACTTTGCATTGCATCAACTATCAAAATAGGAAACTTCTTGGTGACTTACTTTGTTTGATACAGCTGTTACGAAAAATTCACGTTTGAAGCCTGTTGGTGAACCTATGGGTGAACTGGGGTAAAAAGTTATCAGTACACAACTTCAAATACCCATATATCACATGTGAAAATTTGGAGAAATTCAAGTAAACTTGGGGCACACTACCGAGGGCACAAAACTTAGGCACACTATCATGACTACATCTACCAGCTGTAACAGTATTCAATCCTATCAAACATGTCAAAAGTTCATGAACAAGGTGCAGAACAGAAAAATGAATAAAAGAAACAACATGAAGAAAACAGTATGGGTCCCAGAAAATTGACTTATTAAAAAACAGAGAAGAACCCATATTTTATATTTTGCAGTCAACTTGTGCATACACAGGATGCAAAACACCTGTAACATACACATTTACATGTTATCACACTCACTGGTTGTAACTAATATTGCTGCTGGTCCACTAGTTTCACTTGAATTTGATGCAAATAATGTCACAGAGTATTGAGTGTTGGGTGAAATGTTAACTGGAGTAGCAGCAGTTGTTTTTGAAATGATCTTTAAACGCAAATATGAACACATGAACCGTAGCAACAAGTTTTAAGCATAAAAATTAACTCAAGAAACATTTTGTATAACCCAACTACTTTAAATTCATCAGAGTTTCCTGCCACAAGGTTATCTTACCTGTGTACCAGTATTACTTGCTGGAAGTGCTGTTGCATAATCATGGTTTCCAGTGGTCCCACTTACTGCATGGTAACTGTAAGTCAAACCAGGTATGGGTGTCCAGGTAAAAGTAAATTGAGTTTCAGCAACAGAAGCAAAACTCAAATCAGCTGGAGGATCCAGTGCAGTAACCTAACAAAACACAAGTGTGTGCTTAGGTTCATACCTATTTTCCTGTAGTCTGATTCAGCAACCACTTGTCGCCTGTGTTTCCCTGAGCAAAAAGTGGCATTGGTCCAACCCAGTAAATTTGACCCAAATTTAAAGTCACCAACTTCAAACAATAAAAAAATAAATAAAAATTGCTCCAATTGACTGCAATAAAGCAGGCAGCTGGATTGCGAGCATAATGCATCCAGCTATTTTTCCGCCTACCAAGGATAAAAATGAAACAAACAAACACCCAAAATTAAAATTGTTATTCTTTTTATGTTAGATATACACAAAAACTTTTAGGTCTGCAAGGGCCACCAATAAGGTGATCAGATTATCATTCTGAACAATAAATAAGTAGTATCCTATCCGTGACAAGTTTAAATTTCATGTCATTTAGCTTAATATTTCTAACACAAAAGTTCTAAAAACAAAAAAAATCTTTATGGCAAGTTACAAACCAACTAGGACCTGAATTGTAACCTTAAAAATGAAAAAAAATAAAGCAGCCTTCTTTGACTGGTAATAATCTTGACTGAAGCTATTTTAATTTCCAGAAATATTTACCTTGGATGACTGAAGATAAATAATTAAACAAAAAATTCCACAGGACAACTTGTGTGAATATAGTCGATTCCATGTCATCTAAAAATGTTTTTTTATTAATTACATTTTTTAAAAGTACACCTTTCATGGTCCTCATTGATACAGGGACATGCACTGTAAC